>VUQS01074787.1:0-22637 GCA_015108495.1 Heterochromis multidens | reverse complement strand
CTCAAAGGAGCTACTTTTACTTTCTTACTTTAAGTACATTTCAGAGCCTGTACTTTTTCACTTTTACTTGAGTAAAGAAGTTGAATCAGTACTTCAACTTTTACCAGAGTATTTTTTAACACAAGTATCTGTACTTCTACTTAAGTACAGAATGTCTGTACTTTTGCCACCTCTGAATATAAGTATAAACTTCTTAAGTGCCAACAACCTTTACACAGTACCCTATGGCTGTTCAGTTTCATTATATCTTGCTGTTGATGGTAACACATTTTTCTACAATTAGTCTGACTTAATTGTTTTCATTGAACCCTTCTTAGAAAACAACTGAAACTCACTGAAAAATGTTAATGCCTGAGCCTAAGCACTAACCTGTTCACCTCCACCAATCACTGCTGCTGATAAATGTCCTCTAATGGAGTCTTCTGGTTAGCCATTGATCTGGTCTGAGAAATGACTCCATCACCTGGTGATTCTGATTTTAAGATGTTTGGTTCCGGGCACTTTTCTGGTTGGCTGTATTGATCTAACCTTGCAGACTCTGCTCATTAGACATGTTTGTGTAAGAGCGGTACTATGAATTGGCCTTTTGAAAAGAATAATGAGATTGGCAGGAAGAGTTTTTTCATGAGCCGGCCTGTTGGGATAGCAAGTGGCACACTAAGCCCTATAGCAGAAAAATCAGTAATGTCTGTCGATATGAGTGGCAGGGGTCAAGCTGCCTGTCCTTAAAATGCTGTACGGTAAACACATGACCCAGCATTTCAAGGTGTCTTACTTTCCTCGCCATCATTCCTTGGAGGTATTATCCAACAATATTTTTGGATTATGTCTTGAGACTTTGTTCAAAGGGAAAACGCTCAAAATGAAATCAGCCTTAAACACTGTTGCAATGGCTCATGTATTTTCAAGACCTCTTTGTAAGAGGTGGGTTATAAATCAATTTTAGGATCGACTGAGTGCTTTATCTTGATTTTCAACCTTGGCAGATCCTTTAGGGGTCTTTTAAACATTAGTATATTTCTTGCACTAGCAAGTGGCAGTCGAATCGTCTGACTGCTCTCTTTATGTAGAACAAGGCAGCTCAATCTGAGGTGAATCAGGGACTCACTCATATAAATGAGGCATATTAAGCTGCACCTGTTGATGTGTGGTTTGGTGCAAACGGGAGTGCATGTGAGTATGCATGACATATTGATCCAGCTGGAGGAGAGCTGGGGAGGACTTCCACATGGCCTTGAGGTGTGAGATGCTGTCTGGACCTGGAGACTGCACTATTGATCAGCATGTCGAGTCTTAAGTAGTCGCTCCATTCAGACCCCTTGACAGTAACCACTTCCAAAATGACAGTAATCAATGGAAATGGTTAAATGACCCTCCACACAACTCAAATATTATGAATTGCCCTGGCACAGTGGATTTATCTTTGTGGATTGTGGGGTACTGTCTGAGTTATTGACCACTTGTGAGGCTACTTATCCTCCCTCAGGGCAGGAATTGTGTCAAGCTGGAGCTTAGTGTTTATGAACTATACCTATGGTGAGTCAGTGGATGTTTACTTTTACTTTTCCCTTGCTGCTGCAAAATACCCTCTTTGCATGATAGATAGGCAATATATGAGCCATTTTCCCCTTTGCACTACTCACTGCTTGTAATCCAAACACATTTGAGTGTGATGGTTGTCAAATGGTAGCGGGTAATCAGACAGACAAAAATGAATAATGCATCACAATATGGCTGGTTATCATAGTGTTGATTATTGTCAGAATGAACCAAAGTACTGTTGTTGAAACGAAAAGATGTTCGGCACAGCTCTCTCACTTTGTCCAAAGGCAAAATATACATTTTCTGCCTCTTCCTATACAGTTCGAATATAATGTAGCACTACACCCCAAAAGTTATAAAAGGCTAGAACTTCAATTGTCAGTTCCTTCCCCATAAAGTGTAAGCTCAAGAGGCAAGAAGGTAGTCAAGTCATCTATCACTTCACTTTGCCCCAGTAGTGTAGACATGTTGACAAACAGTATAACACAGACAATTGAGATTAATACAACCGCAGAGACATACAGAAAGCTCTGGATAACTGGGCTCCAGTGATCAAGCATGGAGAGGAAATATACAAAGAACATGCACAATGAAAAAGTTAAAAAATATCAAAAAGAGCAAAAGTGGCAAATGGATATAAAGAAAATGCCCCAATTTGTACCAAAATTCCTATTCTACTTCAAAAAGATGTGGAATTTCGTAAGTGCTTTGGTGATTTGTGTGAATCATTACAGTGAGAAGCCAGTTTTGGGAGGAGGTCTTCTCACATCAGCGAGAGTGAAAAAGACAGAGTGAAAGCGTGAGAAACTGACTGTAAAAATGGCAGCAGCATTAAGCCTGCATGCATGCAGCAGAAAGGGCATTTTATTGAGATGTTAGCAATTAGTAAAAAAATGTCCATACTCGATTGCTTTATCAAAGTGAATTGAACTCCACGAATAAGTGCTATATCATTGTGAAAACCACTGGAAAAAATGGACATGTATGATAAAGTAATGTAAATGTCCAAGGCTTGCATATAAAAACTGTAATCTTTTCTGAAAAGAGTCTGACATTTGCGTGCTGCTATTGCAATTTTTCAGAGCGTTACATGATGACAAGCCCTCTCCATTTTTATCTGAGCCTTAATGCTTTTAGCCCCACTTTCTGAATTAGCTGTCAGCCACTGTGGTCTCCTTCTCAATGCTTCTTTGGAGCTCAAATGACTGAATTAGGCTCTACCTTTAAAGATAATTGCTTAATTGGGGTCTTTTCATATGCTGTCGGTAGCTGAGGACCTGAAAAAAGCTCTGATAACTCTGTAATTATGCGGCTACAGTAGATATTCACATTTGTAGCAAAGCTGTGAAGAATGAGCTGACAGCCTCATGCTCTCTCTACATTCACTCTCCCTCTTTGGACTTTGAGATACAGCTAAAAATTGCAGGGCATTTTTCAATACAAATAGTTAGTATTTGTGTGTGTGTGTGTGTATGTGAGGACTCACGGGTGTATCTCAGTATATGAATGAGACGTCTGAGGATGTCTGAATCCAGCTGGGCTGCAGGTAAGTACAGGGAAATTCTTTGGCTCAGCTTTTATTCCTTCTGCACTGCCACTGTCTCCTATTTGAAAGGTGGAAGAACACAATCACACAGTACATCTTCTTCCTTCTAGTACAGCTCTTGGATACAAAGTGTCAGATGAAGTCTATTTGTGTAAGATGCTTTGAGGAGGAGCATCACATACATGGCGGCAGCTTTCACCTGAGCCTTTTTCCAAAGGCTTTTCTGTCAATATGACTTTGCCTGTAAAGAGTGGAAGAGATGTACTGTGGTGGAGAGGGAGTAGGCTGAGAGGTAAATACAGTTATGGTCTGAGGTAAATAACAGCTGGGTGTCAGAGGGAAGAAGTGGGAGCCAGAGTGGGAAGGAGGGTGGGGGCAAAGAGGACTGGGACGAGGGAAGAGGAGGAGGGGTGAAGATTAGTTTTGGTCCGGTAACGACAGATCATAAAAACACGAAGGGGAGGAAAGAGGAGATGAAAAGGAGAGAAGAGGGGAGGATTAGTGCCACTTCAGGAATGACAGAACATGGGGGAGTAAGAGAAAGAGGAGTGGGATGGGAAATGGGAGGAATCCTGGGAGTTTAGTTAGGATTAGTTTTGCTTCAGAGACTGGGGATTGGATGAGGGAGAGAGAATTGGGTGATCTGGTTGGCGTCATGAAAACAAAACCTCTTATCAATCAATTGTTGACAAAGTGAGATCCAGAGCAATCGCTCTCATTCCCTATACTCACAACCCTCTGGGATGTGTCTATCTACTGGACATCACTTGCAGCACTGTTTTATAACTAATGATGCAGTGGTTAACGAAAAATTTGAACTACAGTGACTATAACTGAAAGAATCACCTAAAAATATTGCTAATTTGGTATTCAATTTTATTGAATCCTGAACAATTTCAGTTATACTACTGGTACAATAAAAATTTTGTTAAGACATTTGCCTATCCACTACTGAGTTAAATGCTGCTCACATGGTGATCCTCTAACTTCTACACTGCTGCTTCCATAGGAGGTTGACATTTTTGGCTTTTAGTCATTTTTCTTGCCAACCTTTTTGGATGGATTACAGAGAAATTTTAAAGCACTCCCAGAAGATGAATCACAATTACTTTGGTGATTCCCACTCACCGAGTAGAAAAGATGGCCGTAGCCTCCATGACCTCATCCACTGGTTTGTCAAGTCCTGTTGTGAAACCTCATGCTGAACGTTTTATCCATTGCTGTCTTAGCTCTTTGAAACAAGATGCCATAGTGTGGATCTCACCGTGAAACCGAGACACACTGTGCACTCATATAGTGACTTTTCAATCACAAGGTATGCCAGCCTTCAAGCAAACCCTGCTTTTTCATCCTTTTGGACACTAAGATGGGCCATAATATATCAAATGAACACCATGTTGTATTTAATAATTCTTTAAGGGTGTTTCACACCTGCACTGTTTAAGCCTCTCTCACACAGGCCTAGAGACTGGTTGGCGACCCCCCTGGCAAGGTCGCGAGGGAAAAATGTGTATTCCTCAACTGGTTGCAAGTGGTTGCTGGCCGCCACTGTGAAATTGATTGCTAAAGCCCCATTAATGCAAGCCTAGAGACCAGTCAGTAACCCTCTGGTAACCACCAGTCACTAGGGAAAAGTGTGTATTTCGTGACTGGTTGGGGAGTGGTTGCTGGAGGTTGCTAGCAGTCGCCAGTGTGAAATTGGTCACAAGAAGGTATACAGTACTGCACTAAAATCTCCTTGCATTTGCTTTGCTTGCTAGCAGGTTTCCGCAGTCACCGGTAGTTAGCATGGAAGACACCAACATGTCCACAAACACTTGCAGACTACTCAGAAAGAGAAAACAGTAGTGAAACTGTAGAAAGTGTGATACAAACCAGAAATGGAAAAAGTTTGTAAAAGCAAAAGTTGCACCAAATATTTTGGTTGCAGTGGTAAGATAAAACTTTTACTTTGAAGGTGATTGCTCTCCATTTCAAGTTTCACTTCAGCTTAGAGGTTAAATGGCGAGTGTTTGCAGACAAATTGGCGTCTTCCATGCAAACTAAGAGTGACTGTGGTAATCTGGTAGCGACCAAAGCAATCACAAGGAGGTTTTTGGTGCAGTGCCCTTTTTGCAACCGACTTCATCAGGCAACAGCCAGCAACCACTCACCAACTGGTCATGGAATACATATTTTTCCCTAGCAACCCGTTGTTGCCAGATGGTTTCTGACCTGTCTCTAAGCCTGTGTGACTGAGGCATAAGTCCATTTAATTCGAACTCGGGTTTGTTTTACTCCTTTGTGCGGTTCATTTGTACAGATGTGAGCACAGTAATTGGACTTGGGCCTCAAACAAACTCCAGAATGGTTTGTTTATGGTGAGAATGTGATCTGACGTCAATCCAACCCAACAACCAGGTGTATGCTGCAAGTCTGAGCTAAATGCCTCCTGATAGCTATATTATGCTTTGCATTCTGGGGAGTATTCTGCAGAGTACCATAGATGTGCAGAGTGCACAAACTCTAGTAATAAAATATGTAGTAACTAGCTTACATACAGTTTTGCTTGAAACATTGCCTGGATAAATACAAATGCTAGGAGTGAATTATCCATATTATTCAGTAGTCCAGAACACAGCACCTTCTTCCTGTACTTACTTTAGTTGCTCCAGCCACAAACACATATGGACAATAAGCATACTGAATGTTCTCACGTGGTTTTTAGTGATGCATTTTGGTCCACTTAGAGTTTTCTCTGTGTGAACCACAGGAAAAAGCTACAAGTTTGAAAACTCATCAACTGATTCAGAACAAACTAAATAACCTATAGGTGTGAAAACGCCCTAAAACTACCAGTTAAAACCATAAAATACTCTATAAAGTGTTAAATTAGGGTATGGATCAAGGGAGCTGAAGGGCTGTTGTCCCATACAGCTGGACTTCTTTTTGCAAAAAGAGGAGTCTCCTCTGCTGGGCATTAAAAACAATGCAGGTTTAAGGCACTTCTGGGAGCTACATTCATTTTTTTAATATTCATTATATGGTAATTCTCCCATTGTTCTATGACCATCCAAAAACGTTGGTGATCACTCTAAGGCCTGATTTAGACTTCTGCGGGAATCTTTGCAGAGACTACAATGTAACCTATGTAAGTGGCCGACGTTGCCAGCATTTAAGCTTGTGCTGGTGCTGGTGCATTATGTGTTATGTGGTCGTGTCCCGGTTTTTCATATGCGGTACCAGCCGATAGAAACAAATAAAATGCTGAGACTTTTTTCCCTCCTGGGTCCCCACTCTCTGTTGTGATAAGTTCTTTTCGGGGGGGGCAAACAAATTTGTCCCTCACGTTATTTACTTCTTTGTACATTCCTTCACGTCCATTCCGATAGTTTCAGCAATCTCCCTCCAGGAATTTGCTGATGTTTGTGAATCTTTATATTGATGCTGTGATTAAGGAGCCGGATGCACAGGAGGAATCGACAGTGCTGAACAGGCCAATCACAATAGGTGTGGGCTGCGTCGACCCGATGTATAGTTACATTTCTCGGGAGGTGCACGTCAGGTTACGTCGTAGATTACGGAGTAGATTTCCTGCTGAAGCATAAATCAGGTGTAAGTCTTTTCATTTCTTAGTCCTCTTTGGTGATTATACTTTGGCATTATACTTGTGAAAAAAAAAACTAGCGTGCTGACGTTAACATTTAGGTGAAATTATTAGTAGAGCATCATAAATTTAGTCTTTTACTTGATGATGGACCTCTAGAGTCCAAATGATATAAATCTCTTCATCAAAGGGTGGATGCATACACAACAGTCTTGCTACACAACCATTCAGGCCGGAGGACACACACATGGGCATTATTGAGTTACAGTCCTAATATTTGGGTTGTGGTTCTCCAGGCTTCCTGAAGGTTTTTCAAAGTCTTTCTTTGGACATCTGCTTTTTCACTTATTGTCAGTCCAGTCCTTGTACCTGACCATTTTCAGAGGAATGTTTTTTGTTTGTTAAGCCACTTAACACTGACCTATGAAATTATTAAAATACAAAAAAGGCACCTGACTCAAGGGATGAACCAGTGTGGTGTATACACATAACAGACAACTTAGCAAAGAACCTATTTTAAATTGCATCTTCAGGCACTTTGTTACTAGCAGCCTGTCAAAAAAAAACACGTTGTTTGTTCCCATTTCTTTAGTTGAATTTATGAAAAATGCCAAAGATAACACAGTTTGACAGGAATAAAATAGTATTTTTGTGATTCAAAAAGAGTTATTAGCTGAAAAATTGGCAAATCTCAGCATAGGGTGCAACGTGTCTTTGAAAAAATTGGGGAAACTGGACAAGTGGAGGACAAAAGAAGAAGTAGCAGGCCTAAGAGTCATGTCCTTAAGAAATAGGAAAAAATCCAGGAAAGACCTGACACAGGACACAGGTTGCTCCATCTACTGTTCACTGAATCCTCATCAGAAATGGTCTCAGTGGAAGGGTGGCTGTCAACAAGACATTCCTAAGGAAGGGAAACAGGGAGAAAAGGCTGGGGTATGCCAAATTACACAAGAACTGCACTGACAATCAGTGGCAACAGGGCTTATGGAGCGATGAACCCAAATTTGAAAATTTTGGTTCAAATCTCTGTACAGAGGAGGTGAGGAGAGAGGTACAACAGTGAGTGTATACAGCCATCTAAGGTCATGGCTCTCTCATGGTTTGGGGCTGCATTTCAGCCACTGGTGTTGCCAGTGGTCAAAATTGATGGAATTATGAATGCAGAAAAGTACCATCAGATTTTGATCCACCATGCAATAACATCTGGAAAGCATCTGATTGGCAACAGCTTCATTTTTCAGCATAACAATGATTCCAAACACACTGCCAATGCAATAAAAGCATACCTAGGATAGAAAAGCATACAATGGAACACTATCAGTCATGGACTGGCCTCTCCAGAGCCCTGACCTCAACATTATTGAAGCAGTGTGGGATCATCTTGACAGAACGGAACAAAAGGCAGCCAACATCCAAAGAAGAGCTTTGAATGTCCTTCAAGAAGCTTGGAGAACTATTCCTGAAGATTACTTAAAGAAATTACAAGAAAGCTTGCTTAAGAAAATTCAGGCTGTGTTGAAGAATAAAGGTGGTCACACCAAATATTGATGTTCAATCTCATTGAAATTGTGCAAACTCTGATTTTGTCTGTATTTCCATGTATGTTTGCATGTTTCAATAAATAGATGCACCCATTTCCCATTTTCCTAGCAAAAACTAAAGAAAGGAGGGGTGGCTCAAGACTTTTGCACAACATTGCAGATAATGTTAATAATACCAAGTATTTCACAAGAAATGTAGCACAAGATACATCTCTGAAAACATTAATTTTATTTCGCAGATATTACTGAAATAATAATCATTTTGAAAATGCAGATTTTTTATTTTTGAAGTCCTTACACAGTACCATACATTAATATTATGTCTGCTTATAGAAGCTGTGGGTAAACATAGTGCGAATTAGCCGTAACAGCGCATTCAGATTTCTCTTCTTTTTTGGATATATTCCATTCCTAAAAATCACAAGTATTTACTTAGAAAAGTCCAAAACAAGAAACTAGTTTACAGCCCATAAATCAGAAAAAGCGTCTACAGCTGTTCTGTTTGTGGTTGGCAGGAATCTCTTGTTGCTCCTATTTTGCCTTGGAAATGAAAGATTTGCTTGTGATATATTTTTTCCTTTTATTGAGGATGTCAGGGGAGTTTTTAACATAGAAATAGTGCTCAACTGGGTGTTGTTTCCTGTGATAGAGGGTAAGAAAATGATGCAACAAACCATTTGTGGTGTCTGAAGTTTTCTTCAAAGTTGTGTGGATATGAGGGAGAAAAAAGGAAAGAACAAAAAAAGAAAGATCGCTAACTAGCTCCCTGGTTGTTACATGAGTTTGCATTGCTGCCAAAAAAAGAACAAATATATGTGCTTAATGGGAATAAACACCACGACTGGATCATATCTTTGACTAATTGAGTTTCTTGGATGAAACTCATTATGTGAAAATATGTCCTCTTTTTCAACAACAGATGTCCTCTTTTTCTGTATGCCAACATTTATGTGCTGAGACAACAAATGCTTTGCCAAGCCAGGTGAATGGTTCTAAAAAGCTGCATATATTCTTCATGAAGTTCCCTGACGTGAAGGGATGGGGGTGAAAAGAAAAATGGAAACTGAGGGAGAAAATAGGAGTACATCCAGTAACTATGACTGGCCCATTAACAGGGTTGGTTGTCAGTGTCAGTGGGCTCAGCTGCGGACAGCGGGCAACAGTACTTCTGGAGGAACATTGTTAAAAAGGAGCAGCACTGTCAGATCTGGACATTCTCCTAAAGTGTACATGAGGTCACAGGGCGCATGGTTAACACTAGCAGAAGAGAATAACAAGTCCAGTGCTTTGTACAGATTGACTCTGAAGACTGTCCCAATGTGAATATCAAACCTCTACCGTGACAAATAGGCAAAGAGGGTGAGGGATGAAGGGCCGGGGGAGAGTTGTGAAAAGAGAGAAGCACGAGTGAATTGATGGAAAGAGGTTGCTGTGAAAGGAGGAAGGGAGGGTGGGAGAAAGGGAGCAGGAGGATGTGAGGCAGATGGAGAGAGGTGACAGTGCAGAGAGAGAGGAAGAAAGAGATGAAGAAAGAGACAGAAAGGGGGAAGGGTTGTGTTTAATTAGCGGCCCTGGAGAGTGTCTTGGTTGAGCCAAGAAGGAGCATGGGATGTTCTCTAATTGGCCCTGCTCTGTGGAGAGGGAGGGAAGGAGGAAAAGCAAGAAACAGATGAGACAGACACAAGAGGGAGGAGAAGAAAAGTGGGAGGAATGAGTGGACTTTTGTCTGCTAGATATGTAACCTTATTTACTGTATTCATTACAACTTATTTAAGTTTACTTTACTCATGTTGTATACTTGTGCTATAAAATAACATTTGTCAATGCTGCTAGTGTCACAGATAAGACAGTCTCACGGCAGTTCTTGAAATACTTCTTTTGGTTAGGTTTAGGTCATAAAACTACTCAGTAATAGTGGTGTTATAGTTGTAGTGGTTTAAATACAAACTCTGTTTTCCTAGTTGCCAGGTTGATGTAGAGGACCACAATCAAATTCAGTGAGCTCTTTACAACGACCCATTCTTTCACAAATGTTTGTCAAGGCAGACTGCATGACTAGGTGCTTGACTTTATACATCTGTGACATTGGGACTGAAAATACCTGAATTCAAAGATTAAGAGGTGCAGCCCAATACTTTTGTCCATAGGGTGTAAGTGGTTGCAGACATAAAACAGTGAAATTTGTGACGATAAACATAAAAAACTAGATTGCATTGCTGTGACTACTTCAAGTTTGGTCATGCAACCAGCATATGAGAGAATGAATATACTTATAGAGCTTTCATGCAAGCATAGATTTTACTGCAACAAACCAAAATGTTCAGATTACATATAGGAATATGTTTGCAGTCTGCTTTGGGTCATCTGCACTTTGACACGCTGTCTTATCAGTTTTGCAGCCATTGGCTGAATCTGAGCAGAGAATATATCCCTGTAAACTTCAGAATTCATCCTGCTACTTCTATCATCATCAATAAACACTGGTGACCTGGTTCCACTGGCAGCCATAATGAGGGAACAGGCCTCACCTGGCCATAAAGCTGCTTGCCAGTCAATTGTCCAATTATTTTTGAGCCTCTGAAAATGTGGGACTGTGTGCAAAAATGGCTGTAATTCCTGAACAGTTAATGCAATACTTTTGCGAGACCTCTTAAATTAAAGCTGAAGGTCTGCACTTCAGTCACATCTTCTTTAATTTTAATTCCACTGTGGTTGTGTCATTGTCCAAATACTTATGGACCGGACTGTATGTCATATAAATGTAGCTCCTGTGTTTCACCTATGTTAATTTTTCACTTTTCACCTCTTTATAAGAGTTTCAAAGAAATTAAGACTTATTCAAAAGACTGCATAGCAAGCAACAAGAGCCTCCTACATTTTTAAATCACTAATTTCAAATACTTGCCTCTGGCTGCACATGAACTCAGAAAGTTATGGAAACATCATTTAGCTATCTATTTTAGGGAGGAATTGCAAATTGCATGTGGATTGAATGGTGGACTGTAGTTACCTGAACTGGCATTACCAACAACTAAAGATGAGCCAGAGGCAGACTAGACCAAATGCTCAAGTCTTCAAAGTGTAACCTGTTGTGAAAGTATGTGAGGGAGTGCAATATGCGCCTTAACGAGATTAAAGTCGTAGCTGAAAAAAGTTTAAATTGTTTTAAAAAAATTAATAAATAAATAAATAACGTGTGACATCTCACAGCAGTGTTTTTGTCAATTAGCCACAGCTGTAAAGCACTGTTGAAAACTTCACAATGTGTTTCTTACTATTTCATTTTTGCAATTAGGAAAGGCACTTGTTTGCTATTAGCTCCTGAACACAAATAGAGAGTGTGAGTTGCCCCTGATGTCACTCTCTAATGCAGTTAGGTATAATGGTTGTTTCTGCTGCTGGTGTTTTTTATTTTGTTTTTGTTTTTTTTTTGGAAAGCTGTTGCTGGAGACCCTGCTGTTGTTTGCAATAATGTAGGCTGAATCTCTTGAATAAAAGTGACCATGGGACTGTAATGACCCCATTTATAGGAAATAAACTAGACTGAGCCTTTAATTCTTCAAGGTACATATTTTACACAATAATCCATTAAATTTTAATCAACAGCCAACATCACAAATGCTCTAAGATAGATAGATAGATAGATAGATAGAACAATGTAACATGAAGTAAGTAAAACATCACTGTAAAAACGATTTCCTCATGTATTGACATTTCACAGTAATATGTGCGTGTTTCTCTGATGTAAAGGGTCAAGGAGAAACTTGGTTGCCATGACACGCAACAAAGGGTAAAGGAGCAAAAGCTCAGAGGATATGAATAAGGGAGCATGAGAGATGGATGAGAGGAGTAGGGAGAGGCAGGAGTGAGACATAGATGGATGGAGTGAAGAGTCTGGCTGTACAGGGGCACTGCTACAGAGGGAGACAATTCACAGATGCACAGAGGAGATCTGGGAGAGGCTTTGGAAAAATGACAAGTCAAGAAGTTGGGGAAGGTGGGATAATGAGCAGAGATGTAGAGGAGAAAGTATGTGTTTGTGTGCAAAGGGGGGAGACCAAAGCCAAGAGGGACATGGAGAAAAAGGGGAAGCTTATTGCAGAGAGTTTAGGAAGGAAGGGCATTGAGCATGCATCAAGAGAAGGAAGGGAAGAAATGTTCACACAGAAATGTAAAGATACTGACAATAACTGAAACAGAGAGCAAGAAGAAACATACTGAGAATCTTTAAGGAGAAGGGACCAACCAGAAACAAATCAGGCCAACTCGGCATGTTCGTCTTCATTCACTCCATTTAGGATAGTGACATTATTCTAACCATAGCCCCAGTCAATATCTGTGACAGCATATTGGTGATCAATCAAAGTCCCAAGACAGAATTGATTGTGCTCAGTCAAATGTGACATAAACAAGGCCTTGGGATCGATATGATGTTAGTATATTCAGTCTCAGACAAACACTCTGTATCTCAATTAACTGCTCATTTTGCTAGTGTATACTTTGATAAAGGAGTCATTTATGCACACCTAAAGCAGGGAAGAGTGAAAGATGATGTGACAAATAAACCAGCGGGCTGCAAAAAATGTCAGTAATAGCGCGTTTTATTGTTAAAATCTGGGATTTATCTACAGTTTTATTCCATTTTATTTATTCAGACAAGAAAAAAATTATCTTTCCATGTTCACAAGGCAAAAAAAGGAAATTGCCAGACACAACTTTAATAAAGAGCTGAAAAACATATACATTAAAGCATTTAAGTGAATGTTTTCCTGAGGAGAAAATCAACAGAAAACCAGGAGCTGTGGAGCTTTTCCTCTGCAAAGTTAATAACAGCATACCACAGCAAAACAATCAGATAGAGAAGGGCAACAAGAGCTGCCTTAATTATACGTAGGGGCTAATTATGCTAGATTGAAGTCATGCTTGCTGCACAAATGTCACCATATAATGAGACAAAATGGAGCCAGGGTCAGGGGGAAGGCGCATAGGGGCATGGACCACACATCTAGATACGGAGGTCACACCAGATCCAAATACAGATATAAAATCTTCATTAAAGCTCACATAATTGTTAAAGCCCAGATGTAAATGAAGCCTGAAGATCGATTCCCCTAATGTTTGGCTCAGTCTAATGGAAAAAAGAGTGACTGTGATACATGGTTAGAACCACACTGCCTCACATTAAGGATAACCCTTTCTAACCCTGTGTACCCGCTACACCTGCAATTAAACGATAATGCCTTTGGGAGAGGAAACTAGAGAGAGGCCGCCGCTCAAAGCACAGATGCTTCTATCACTGCTAAATGATACTCTGTCTGACCTCGCATACAACTAACCAGGGTGCTTTGGGAGCTTTTGGAGCTGTAATGCACCATTATGATATTGAACTGCCGATAGCTTCAACCTTCCACCTTCCTCCTGCCACCACCCCCACTGACCTCCACGCAAACCAAATATATTCCTCCTTCCTCCAGTACCATTCAATTCAATGCTAAGTCATCGAACAGGAGAGCTGTGGTGTGAATTCCAAGAGTTGAAATCCCTGAGGAGACAGCAGAAAGGCTAAATTGACCAGGTTACTGAGACTAATTGGTCCAATCGTGAATAACTGGCTCATTAAGGTGTGCAAGGAGATAACGAAGGATGGTGCTGAGTTAAGGAAAAATGTGTAGTTAACACATGCAAATCCCAAGCAGAGTAAATTCACACTTGGCATTATACACGCACATTTATGCACGCGTCTGTGTGTGTCAGCTCAGCACACACACACACTTGGAGCACATGCTTCCAATAATTGAGATCGTTAAGAGTATAGCACAGTGTGGATAATGGGTTGTTTTGTTAAAGCGTAATTTAAATCAAATCACAAATACCCACTTTTCTTGTTAACTACTAGTAATACCTAGACATGCATATATTTTGTTATGGTTTTCCAGGCTCTGTGATATCTCTCTGAAGTTTGTTTCCACCCAATTTCTACCAAACCAATAGACCATATGCAACCCAACCCCGTTTCCTAGAAATTGTACTTAACGCTATAAATTACGGCACGTAACTTGCAGCGTAATAGTGCAAAAATACAGTATCATTTTTCTGTATTAATAATGTGACAGTAGAGTATTGTGAACAATGTAGGTACTGGGCAGTGGTTCTTAAACTGGAGGAGGCATACAGGGTAGAGAGGCATGAATAACCAGTAGAAAAATTATACTGGTGAAATAAAGCTGAATGAACACAATTTTATCAGGGAAAATAAAAAAAAAGCTTGCTGTTTGAGAAGCACTGTTATAAGAGAACAAGATGTGAAGCTAGATAATAAATGTATAAAATGTAATAAAAACAAGACTCTCTTCAAACTACAAACTAATTCAAACTCTTTTCCTTCACTGTTTGATCCAGTGTAAAAACACAAATATACTTTATAGTCATTCAGTACATACCCCAAAAGTAAAGAAAGAGGCTTTTGTAGTTTACTTACACTCTTTTTCTTAACATCTGTTCCCATCCAGTGCTTGCAATTGTTTATGGTAATTTACAAGTAAACTGGGGTAGGTTTATTAGGTGCCACAGGACTCATTACCATATCTTCTAAACTTCCATCTTTGTTGTTTGGTAATGATCATACTGCACCCTGTAACAGAACAGGTACCTTTTAATTAAAATAATGCCTAAATAATTTGGATGTGTCTATTACACTACCCTCTTGTTGCCTAATTCCACATCTTGTTTCCTTCTTCTTATGTGTAGTTTTTGGTATTTATATTAGCACTTTGTTGGTACAATTATGTACACAGTAAAGTCTGAAGAGCTATAGGTTGATGGCTATAATTTATAGCATTATAAGTGCTTTGGCAGTGACATTGTTAAAGCAAAATTAGTAAAAATCTGATGACCGTTGTTTCAATTTTTCCCAACAATATCCAGTCTTAAAATGCAGCATCCTCTAATTGTAACTAAAACATGCTCAGACCTTTTCTGGTTATGCCAAGAAACAATTTAAAGGAAAGATTGGGGAATATTAAAAAAGTCAAAAGTTACTTGAGGCATGAAAGCTTATGGAGTTTTGGAAAAGTCCACTTTTTAGACTTATCTAGTATGACCAGAGCTCAATATGCACACCCCAGTTTCTTGTTTGGAAGCCCTGTACTTTGCACAACCACTGTCCATTACGGCCATCTCTATGACGTCTGTGCAGAATAAAGATATAGCACTTTGTTGCCAGGGAACAATTTTTCTACTAATAAAGAAAGGCACTGTTACTGCCCACAATAATTTCTCTGGATTGTCTGTACCATGACAATTCTTTGTCAAGAATAAAAATAAAATCCAGAGACCCCTATCATAAGACCTGTACAGCTAAAACCATCTCCATGGCTATGCCAGTACAGGTATGAGAGAAAATGTCAACTGTAACTGTAATTTGGGTGAGCTGACCCTTTATTTTATCAAAGTTTGGCTGTTGTGTTCTGATGTCGTATTTACAGGCGGTTAATAATTATTAAAATTGATATTTAGGGACAGTAATAGCTGCCAGTGGAGGGAAGGGAGTTTTTCCTTGTGCTGAAGGCCTCCATCGCTTCATCGCGCCTTCACTCCACAAACCATCCCTCCATCACAGAGTGAGAGGGGGGAACGGACAGCATTGCCTGAAGCCAATGGAGCAGTAGAGCGAGCAAAGGAGAGAGAGAGAGAAAAAGAGGGAAAGTGTGGAACAGAAAAGAAAGGGTATGGGGGCAGAGGGAGGCCGAGTCAGGTGTGGAAGAATGAAATACAGAAAGATGTAGCATGGGAGCATGAGAGAGACCCACATGCTACCCGGAGAAGTTGTCCTTTCCTCTGGTTATCCTCCATCACCCTGGCTGTGTTTTCTTCATCCCTGTGACTCTCTTCATGGCCCTTTGGCTCCATGACCCCTGTGTCGGCTGCCATTTCTCAACCGGCCCCTGTCACTCTCGTCCTGGCTCACATGCAGCCCAACACTGGAGGGTCGAGTGTCATCAGCGGAGCTTGAACCGCACACCATTGTTGTAAGACAGAGCAGATCCTGTGACGGACAAAATGTGACAGTTGAGGTGCTGACCTTTGGTCCGGAGACGACAGACAGAAAGTGGCAGCTGGAGCATCAGTGTCCATGCACACATGGGTAGGCCATACATATACAAACAGAAAGATGAAACACACACTTTGCTTTGGATGGGTTTGGGGAAGCGCAGATAGTATCACAATGTAGTGCAAAATACAATGTGTATGAGAATATGATATATGAAAGTAATAACATTCAAAACCAATCTGATGTTGCAAACCTCTTCCCTAAAACCAATAACCACACTTTCAGCTTTACTTGTGTAGTGTTGAAATGAGGATACATGGAATTTATATCATACCCAAATATCTGAAGCCCTTCTCAGTGGATAAACCAGCCCTGCACAGAATCATTCAATTCAGAAAATTAAAATTTTGTTATGATATCTTGTTAAAGGACATAACCTGGTAATAATAAGAACAAATAAACATATGTTAGATTTTTTTTTAGCATCCAAAAAAACCCATTCTTCTTCTTCCAACAAGTGAAAAAACTATTATTTGGCCTTAACTGCAGAACTTTAAAGGAATAGTCCAACATTTTGAGGAATTTGCTACCTTCAGTCACTTCAAATGCTTTTTTCCCCTTTCCAAAACATAAACTTAACTCCAAAAGACAGATATTGAATTTAAGTCTCACAGGTGAAAATCAATTAACTTCTTGAGGAGATTTCATAGGGGATGTGCTGCAAGGGAGCCACTGAGGATTGAACAAAAACTCACAGTTTTAAAAACTCACCCAATATGTAAATAAATATTCTGTATGGATGACTTAACCTCTCTACCTCATAAAAGGAGCTTTAATAGATCTGTTGAGTTATGATTGTGTTTTCACATTTTATTTTATAAGCTGCCGGACAGTTAAAACATACAACCATCATGTCTACTTGGATGAGCTCCTGGAATGCAAGCAGCAAGCTGCTCTGCATTTGCCAGTAATGTAAGGCTTATAGCTGCTCAGTTATAACAGACAGTTTGTTGTCTTCTTGGAGTCCACCTAGAGGATGCATTTGTAGGTGGTGCATTGTAGTATCTGTGTGAACAAATTGGCAAAAACTGGAGTTATCATAAGGTGGGAGTGTGTAAAAGTTGAGGACCCAAATGCAGACTTCTAAGGCAAATTTGACAGAACAAAAGGTGAGCCTTCATCGATGCCGATTAAGTCCAAAACAACAAATCCCAAAAGTAAGGGAAAACAAAGTCCAAAATTCAAAATAAGCTCAGAACACTAGGAATTCTAGGAATAAACTAAAGAATGCATGCAGGGACCACACTAGAACTACAGAGCAGGAACACAGTATGACACAACAGAGGACACAGGGAGACTATAAATACACAAGGTAATGAGGGAAGTGGAAACAGGAGGGTAATGAGACACAGCTGAAACTAATCAAGGTAATGACACACAAGAAGTCAAACTGAATGTAAGACACTGGAGACAAATGATTACCAAAATACAAGGAAGTGAGAAATAATAACTGGAACAGGGAGATACATAGACTAGAATTTTACATAATCAGTAAGAGGACAATGACACTGAGGGACCAAATAAACTTTCATACAAACATTAACTGGAAAACTAAAAAAAACAAACTAAAGATTTAAAATTCTTAAGACATATATGGAAATAAAAACATAAACAATAAGCAAACTAAGATTAAAACTGAGAATAGTTAACAATAAATAAGAATTTAAAATCCAAAAACTCTAAACCCTGAGTCTATGACCTAGGACCATGACACGAGGATACATTCAGTCTGATGACCAAACTTACATCATTCTGACTCAAGTGGTCCATTGCAAACTCATGTACACGTAAAGTATAACACTGGTCTAAGACTGCCACCCGTCCTATCTTCTTAGGTGGATTTTGGTTGCTGTTTTAAAGTGGCCACACTCCACCAGTTATAAAAGCCACTGTTAAATGACATGAAAAGTGTCTTTGCTTCCTACTAGTATGTACAGGATAGAGACTGCTGGAGGTCTATATGGAATTATCTACTGATAATATTCCTTCAGTGGACTGGTAACATTTTTACCTCTGGTTAGATGAGAAGCTGGATATCACATTTGTCCAGCTCCAGCCCCACCATGACCTGATTACCCTTTTTCATACATGTAGCCACTAATTAGCTGTGTTTCTAGTTTACTTATTTCTGACTAGTCACCAACAAAAGATGAACATTAGATGTAAACAAATGCCTAAACAGGTCAGATTTGGAAGTCTAGAAAAAGTGATGGTAATGAAAGTCAAACATAAAAAAAATTCCAAACATATGGTGACTTCTAGCACCATTTGAAATGTTTTTTATATCAATAATGCACCACCCATGCATAGTGTACAGTAATGATATGCGTGTTCCTACTAAATATCTAAATAATTTTCTGTGTTTGCCAAAAAGACACTCACAACACTAGAAAAAAAGACGGGACAACCGATGGATAAAAAGCTCACATCTTAACTGCAGCACTTTCTGTTAAATATCCATTTGTTTTTGTAAATGTCAGTTGGTTTAAACAAGCTGTATAATCCCTCTAGAGTCATGACTCTGGCTCCTCACATAACAGACTGTGCCAACACTGGCTGAATTGAAAATGGAAATTACCAGGATTGGAGGTAAAGGGTTTTCTGTCACAGCAGCGTTATGTGAGTTAAGGCTGAAACGGTCCCTGAGGCATTTTTTCCCCCTCTGGCAGTCATCTCTTCTGTTTCCATCAGTTCACTTTCCTCACTCACTCACTATCTTTCCCTTTATTTTACCAACCGCATTTCACCTTCATTGCTTCCATCTTTTACAACGCCCCACCTCTGAGTTCAATTCCACGGTCTGGTTCATAATCTGCCTCTTTATCTCTCTTTTTTTCGTGACACACACCATCTACCTCGCTTTCTTTACCCTCGTGTCTAACTCCTTAAAGGCTCTGTTCTTTTTCTTTACGCTCTCTTTTTCTGTCTCCTTGAAAGGGGACAAATTTCTAAGTTTCTCCCCCTCCCTCCACCCCTTCTGACTCTCATGCAGTGTTTGTTTAAGCAGTTTCACAGTCACTGCACCCTGACTGTGTTGAACGACCAAATCCTCACCTCCTTCCATCTCTGATGGACACACTGAATTTTCCTATCTATATTTCTATACTCCTCTGTCTGTCTTTTTTTAAAATTCTTCCACACTTCTTTAGATTATCCCTCCTTCCTTACACTCTTCCTCCTACAGCTCCCTGCTTCTTTAGACGTTCAGATTCAGAGTTTCTTAAAAAACTTCACAGTTCCACTCTCTCGTTGGAGCTTTTTAGATCTAAGAAGAGATGGCAGCACAAAACTGGGCCAGACAGAACTAAGCATAGGCAGGAGAAAATATATCTTTACACTTAGACTGTCTCACAGACATGCAATTGTTAAATAAAAGGAAGAGCTTCCCCGGCAGTTCATAATTATCAAAAGAGATAGATGCCCTCAGTGTGCAATTTAATAACCTGGAGAGGACAGGGACTGTCGCATCTAGCTAATGTTTGAAATGAGCAGCATCAAGACACTAATCCCATTCATTTTAAGTTCTATATTAATTTTTCCTGCGTTAATAATAGCAGCAAAAGGACATGTGAGTGCCTTAGTAGCCTTGTCTGTTTCATCTTTTTAGTTTTAAAATGAGTTTGTTATGAAATTATACATATTATATCTTAAATACCTGCTGAGAGGAATTTTTGAAGATGCTGGCTTAGAAGCCAGACACTTTAATCCACTGAAGCTGAACTGATAAGCAAGTTTAACTATGCATTGTAGATCTCAACAGGTGAATTTAAGCAGCTCCCTTTTAAAGTTTTAACCCTGAAGATTTTCAAGAAATTTTAGCCGTATTTTGGTAATGTATTTATGTCCTATAATTATCTGTCTACAACATTACCATTTGTAATTTTATCTCACTGATATAAGTTTCATATTAGAGCTGTGATTAATCACTGCTAATATTTCCTACTGTGGCTGCTTATCATTTAAAGTCTTGAACTGCTGGAACAAAGAATACATTTTATTGCTGAACAGATGCAATGTATTCATCACTCAGGTTAGCTCTAACTGCTGTTGTTAAAACATAAGTACAGGTTTTTTTATAACAAGCTGGTGTGTTTCTACCATTGTGTGGAAAACTACATGTGCTTTGTTCTGCAAGAAAACAGATGGCAGCTGTTCATGGCATGATGGTAAACAAGATAGTAGAAGTCCAAACAGTCATCCTGGAAAATTGGTATTAAACCACACTTAAATGTGACTCTTCTGAGACAGCAGTGATGTGTCCCTGGTGGAAAATGATTTGCAGCCCAACAGCCAAAACTGCAGCTGCAAAATTGAATGGTTATGAGGTATAATGGCCAGAGGAGACATTGTTTCAAAATCCAACAGTCATCGACAAATTATTTGGTAACTAAATGGTTGTGATCAGACTTCCACACCACATCCACTTCACATATAAAGACTAACATTAGCGGACTGCCATTATTTAAATACAGTATATACGCTAACCAGCCACTTTATTAGGTACACTTTACTAGGACAGGGTTGGACCCCCTTTTGCTCTCAGAACTACCTTAGTTCTTCGTGCCATAGATTCAACAAGGTGCTGGAAACAGTAATTTTGGTCCATATTGACATGATAGCATCACACACTTGCTGCAGATTTGTCAGCTAAACATCCATGATATGAATCTCCCATTCCGCCACATCCCTATTGGATTGAGATCTGGCAACTGTGGAGACCATCTGAGTACAGTGAACTCATTGTCATGTTCAAGAAACCATTTTAAGATGATTTGAGCTTTGTGACATGTTGTGTTATCCTGCTGGACGCAGCCACCAGAAGATAGGAACACTGTGGTCATAAAGGGATGGACATGGTCAGCAAAAATACTTAGGTAGGCTGTGGCATTTAAATTGTGCTCAGTTGTTACCAAAGGGGCCAAAGTGTGCCAAGAAAATATCCCCCACACAATTACCATCCTTCTGCTGCTGTAGCTAATCTGCGTCAGAAGTGCTCCTCTGCATACCTTGAGTGTAACGAGTGGTTATTTGAGTTATTGTTGCCCTCCTTTCAGCTCAAAGCAGTTGGGCCATTCTCCTCCGACCTCTGGCATCAACAAGGCATTTTCTGTCAGAGAACTGCCACTTATTGGATATTTTCTCTTTTTTGGACCTTTCTCTATAAAGAGATGGCTGTGCAGGAAAACCCAGTAGATCAACAGTTTCTGAAATACTCAGACCAGCCTATCTGGCACAAACACCATGCCATGTTCAAAGTCACTTAATCAGCTTAATCACCTTTCTTCCCCATTATGATGCTTGGTTTGAATTTCAGCAGGTTGTCCTGATCATGTCTACATGCTTAAATGCACTGAGTTGCTGCCATGTGATTGGCTGATTAGATATTTGCATTAATGAGCAGTTAAATAGGTGTACCTAACAAATTGGCCAGTGAATGTAGATGTCTTTGAACATGAACTTGAACTTGACCAACTGAGCATTGTTTAAACACCACAGCCTACCAACCTGCTACTAGTAAGCTGTTACCAAAAGAAGTGGCCGGTGAGTGTATTTGTAGCAGTGATATCTACTAAAGTTAGCATGTTAAACAGTTCCAGTACCCTATTAGACTAATCTACCCTATTGGACTATGGTCAACTTTACATCTCAAATTCAATTCAATTATATTTATATAGCACCATATCACAACAACAGTCGCCTTAAGGCACTTGTAAGGTAAAGACCCTACAATAATAGAGAGAAAACCCCAACAATCAAACGACCCCTTAAGAGCAAGCACTTGGCTGCAGTGGGAAGCAAAAACTCCCTTTTAACAGGAAGAAACCTCCGGCAGAACCAGGCTCAGGGAGGGGCAGCCATCTGCCGCGACCGATTGGGGGTGAGGACAGGACACAAGACACACTGTGGAAGAGAGCCAGAGATTAATAATAACTCATGATTAAATGCAGAGTGGTGTATAAACACATGGTGAGTGAAAAGAGGTGAGAGAAGGAGAAACACTCAGTGCATCATGGGACGCCCCCAGCAGCCTAGGCCTATTGCATCATAACTAAGGGAGGATTCAGGGTCACCTGATCCAGCCCTAACTATAAGCTTTATCAAAAAGGAAAGTTTTAAGCCTAATCTTAAAAGTAGAGAGGGTGTCTGTCTCCTGAGTTCAAACTGGGAGCTGGTTCCACAGAAGAGGGGCCTGAAAGCTGAAGGCTCTGCCTCCCATTCCACTTTTAAATATTTTAGGAACCACAAGTAAGCCAGCAGTCTGAGAGCGAAGTGCTCTATTGGGGTGATATGGTACTATGAGGTATACAT
>VUQS01074786.1:0-11684 GCA_015108495.1 Heterochromis multidens | reverse complement strand
CTGATTGAAGAAAATAAGAACAACCCCAGGTTTCTCTTCAGCACTGTAGCCAGGCTGACAAAGAGTCAGAGCTCTGTTGAGCCAAGCATTCCTTTAACCGTAACTAGTAACGACTTCATGAATTTCTTCACAAATAAAATTTTAAACATTAGAGAAAAAATTATTCACAGCCATCTCACAGACGTATCATTAAGTACAGCTACTTTCAATACTATTGATATTTATTTAGACTCTTTCTCTCCGATTGATCTTTCTGAGTTAACTTCAGTAGTTACTTCCTCCAAACCATCAACGTGTCTATTAGACCCCATTCCTACAAGACTGTTCAAAGAAGTCTTACCATTAATTAATACTTCAATTTTAAATATTGTCAACCTGTGATTTGGCGCTGTACAAATAAAATTGAATTGAATTACATGTAAACTTGTAGACCAGACCAGAAAAGATAAAAAAAATACTAAACACTGGATAACAGACCCAGGACCATGACAGCAAAAGTACTTTTACTGATCCTTTACGTGGAGATATAAATGTAAAACATTTATACCATCTTTTAACTTTAATAAGTCACTATCTCATAATGTATTACACAGGTATTACACAGGTACATAGTGCTCATTTTGCCAAATATTTGCCATGGCTTTAAACTGGTGTCATATCACATAGCTGTTAAATCATACAGAATGCCTACTATATCCAGGCAAGAGTTCGCACATGTTCCCTTCTTTGATCAATTTTACTCCATACATCATTGAGAAGAATCTGGTATATGCATAATAAAAAAAGCTGAATTTCTCTCGCTCTACTTCTTGTAACCAGTGGCCAAAGCTCTCTCAGTAAGAGTCCGAAACGTGTGTTACTGCTTGTCACAGTAACTAAAATGTCTTGAGGCAGGTGGTTAATTACCGACACACTGGCCTCCCATGGCACTATAAAACCAGGCTGTGTTTGGGGGGGGGCAGCTTACCATCATGGGACAGAGGAAACCTTGCTGCAGGTCTTTTCTGCTCAGCTTAATTCTTTACTCTGACTATGCCAGTTTATAGAACTCAGAATAGATCAGAAGGCATACAGCAACATAGTCAGCTGCATACACATACATAGAGTTGTGGTCAAAAGTTTACACAACACTTATTGTGGGCATGAATGTCATGGTAATTTTGGGCTTTTAATGATTTCTTTGAAATATCCTTTTTCCAGGGTGGAATGATTGTACAGTACACATCTTTAATGACTTTAAAAACAAGAATTGGGTGCAAAAATTTTGAATTTATTTTGGATTTTCTCTATGTGCACAGGATCAAAATTATACGTACAGGGTCAAAAGTATACATACACCCGCACTAATCTTTGGTTAAATGTCCATTAGCAAGTTGCACCTTGACCAGATGCTTCTGATAGCCATCAACAGGTTTCTGGCATAATTCTGGCTGGATATTTGACTACATGGCAGAATTGGTAGAGTTCATTTAAACTGTTTTCCTGGCACAGACCCGGCTTTTAAGCATAGTCCACAAATAGCCCTGATCTCCACAAATTGAGGTTGGGACTTAGGGAGGGCCATTCCAGAAGCTTAATGTTAGCCATCTTAATCCATTTCAAAACCAGTTTTGATGTGTGTTTGTCCTGTTGGAACACCCAATTGTGTCCAACTTTTAACTGTCTAGCTGTTGATTTGAGGTGAAGTTTAAGAATTTGGAGGTAGTCCTCCTTTTTCATTATTTCAACCACTTTGTGCAGTGCACCAGTACCACTGGCAGCAAAACAGCCCTAGAGCATGATGCTACCACCACCATTCATACATACCTCGTCATTGTGGTCAAATAGCTCAGTGTCTCGTCTGACTATAAAACCTTTCTCCAGAAGGCATTTGGCTTGTCCCTGTGGGCAGCTGCAAATTTCAGTCAAGCTTGAAGGTGTCAATTTTGGAGCAGGGACTTATTTCTTGGCCAGCACCCTCTTAGTCCCTGGTGATGTAAAACTTGCTTCCCTGTGGACAGTGACACTGGTGTTCCAGCAGTTTCCAGTTCATGGCAGGCTTGAGCCTTGGTTGGTCCTGGGTTGTTCTTGAACATCCTAACCAATTTTCTCTCATCTGAGGGTAACGGTTTGGGCATTCTTCCAGACCTTGGCAAAGTGGTGACACATCCGAATAACTTGTCCTTACATATAATTGATTGAACTGATGATCCTGGAATTTGCATTTGTTTAGAAATGGTCCATTAAGCTTCTGGAATGGTCTTCCCAAAACCCCAACCTCAACCCTATAGAAAATGTGTGGACTGCATTTTAAAACCGGGTCTGTGCCAGGAAAACAACCAATTTAAATGAACTTGTTGATGGCTATCAAAAGCATCTGGTCAAGGTGCAACTTGCTAATGGACATTTAACCAAATATTAGTGGGAGTGTATGTATACCTTTGACCCTGTACGTATAATTTTGACCCTGTGTGGATTAGAGAAAAACCCAAAATTAATTCTAACTTGTGCACCTAATTCTTGTTTTTAAAGTCATTAAAGATGTATGCTGTACAATCATTACACCCTGGAAAAAGAACAGTTCAAAGAAATCATTAAAAGCCCAAAATTACCATGACATTCATGCCCATGATGAGTGTATGTAAATTTTTGACCGTAACTGTACGTACACAACTATTTATCCTATTTTAAGTTTTTTCTGTTTTATCTGAAGTATATTCATATACATGTAAAGTGTGTACAATATAATGTAAATGGTCTAACTTTACAGCCAACATTTAATAAAAGAAAAAAATGCTTCCTGTTATAAAATGTAGGTTTTAATCATAGTAGTGTGGAGTATGGAGATACATGTGTTTCTCTCATAATATTTTATTAGTGATGTTTTGTGTATCCATGGCAGTCTCTGTTGTTTCTGTACAGAGGAGTAGGTGTTATGTGAAAATTGTGCTTGCAGATGTTCTGATCATCTTTTATGGTTTAATGTTTATCATGAAATATACAGTGCCATTCAGTGTATGTGATCTCCAGAGTTTCAGTGTGAATCTGTTGCAAGACAGTCTGGACAGGATTTAGTCAGACACTCATTAATATGAATATAATTTTTTAGCCAGCAGCATCAAGTTACAGGCCCACTCAACACCCTGCTCACATTGTTCACTGTTACTGCTTTGACATTATCAACTTAAAGAGACCACTGCTTTTATATACCTTATCATTCAGTGTTCACTCATTCAGAGCACTGTGTGGACAGACCTGTAGCATAACAGTAATTACAATATATATTTGAGGCAAAGAAATATCCAAATATGGTCAAACGGTCTTACTAAATTAGCTGCTACTGATATAGTTGTTCTTTGTTTTCGGTCCAGGTAGTGGGTTAGTACAATCAGGGTGAATGGAATGATTCTTATATCGCAATTTCTACTCTACCTGAGCACTCAAAGTGCTTTATACAACATGCCTCATTCACCCATTCACACCAGCACTTTTTTTCCTATGCTTTAGTGCTTTCTATCTGACATTCACATACATTCATTTGGGGTTAGTATCTTGCACAAGGATATTTGGTATGCAGACTGGAGCAGGTAGCGATCGAACCACCGACCTTCCTATTAGTAGATGACCTGCTCTACCTACTGAGCTACAGCCACCCCTTATAATGGATGCTCATTTTTATTTTTTTAAAATACAATTTATTTAATTTAAGTGTAAAATTTTAACATCAGTTGTCAATGGGACACTTATTAGTGTATAATCCTATTAATTGTAACACTTCACTTTAGCAAGCACAGGCATGAAAATGAAATGTGGAAACAAGTGCTAATCAACCAACCAATGCTAATGTTATCTAAACATTAAATAGCCAGACCTTCACCCTAGCATCAACAACATTACTTGGGGGCACATTCAAGTCACATTTCTCAGGAAAACATGAGACTATTTTGCTTAATAATTTCAGTAAAAAATATATTATAATATTTTTATGAAGGCTGTGTTTAAGTTCTGAACTTGTTTAGCTGAAGTTCATAAGTATTCTATAAACATACAACAGTAATAAATGCTCTATCAGCATAAATAAATTAATTAATTCAATTAAAAAAATCACATCCTAGCTATGGTTGACACATTGGTCATTTATCATGCTAGGTTTGACAACCCTGTCACTATTTATACTCAAAGCATATTTAACTCATTGGAGTCTATATTGACTGATAGGTGTCAGAAGTCAGTGCTGGAAAATGAATGCAAAAAGTCAAAACTGGAAAGAAATTGATGAAGAATCTTCTTTCTTTCTTTCTTTTTTTCTTTTTTTTTTACAACTGCAGATGGAATGTTGTTGCATCTTACATTTATATATTAATAAAGTGCATCCAAAGACGGTGGCACTGTGGTTAGCACTGTTGCCTCACAGCAAGAGGGTCCTGGGTTCAAATCCAAATCCACCATCTGGTTGGACCTTTCTGTGTGGAAAATGCATGCTTTCCCCGTGTCTGTGTAGGTTCTCTCTGGCTTCCTCCCACAGTCCAAGGACATGCAGTTAGTGGGGTTAGGTTAACTGGTGATTCTAAATTGACCGTAGGTGTGAATGTGCGTACCCTGTCTCAGTATTAGTGACAGATGGGCAACATATCCAGGGTGTATGCTGCCTCTCGCCCTATGACAGCCAGCCCCCCTGCAACCCTAAATTGGATAAGCGGAAGAACATGGATGGATGACATCCAAAGACTGAGCTGTATGTGCCACACCGTAATAACCAGAAATATTCTGGCAGCTCAGGTGCTAGAAATATACTATAAAACAATGGAAATTAACCAACTTGTAAAAATACATAAATTTTCTGTAATCAAAATATAGATTGTATCTTTAAATTTATGAGCTCCTATGTATTTTGGGGGATATTTGGGGGAATACTGCAGAAAATTACTGTTATTAGTTGGGTTTTATTATGTAATTTTATGTGAAAAATCTTTAATAAATATAATAAATATGTAAATTAATTGTAAATTAATAAATATCAAGTCAAATATGACTTCAATTGCAACAATTTTTACATATAACTTACACAAAAATCTTTACTGTTAAAATGGTATTCCCACATATAAAATTAATAGCTTTATCTTTCTAAAAATGTCCACAAAAACTTTATTGCAATTACAACATACTGTTAATTAATTCAATTAAATTTTTCAATTCAATTTTATTTATATAGCGCCAAATCACAACAAAAGTCGCCTCAAGGCGCTTACAGATCATATGAAGTACAAATTGAATGTTCAGGTATGATTTCACATAAAATCATGTGTAATGCAATCGATAAAAACCCTGAGAAAGTTACATTTATTAAGATATAACCTTTATGTTACTTTTTTTTAAAAGTCATAATACTGCTGTAATACATTTCGAGTTAGAGTATTTGCTTTTAAAGACATTTTAAAATGTAAAAACCTGCTGCTACTGTCACACCACTTCATCACTTCAAATTGTCAATTATTTATATATTTATATTATTGAAATATTTGGCTGCCATCACTGTGGTTGAATAACAGAAATTATAGAATGATGAGACTTACAATGACAACTCTTATACAGTTAGGACACACTTAGTTTCTGTTCTCAATATTTAATTCTGTTAACCAATAGCCATGAACAGAAAACAGTTGCCTGTTTTTATTTATTCATTTATTTTATTAATCTCATTATTTAAGTTTTCTTCCTGTTAAAAGGGAGTTTTTCCTTCCCACTTCCAAGTGCTTGGTCATAGGGGGTCATCTGATTGTTGGGGTTTTCTCTGTATTATTGTAGGGTCTTTACCTTACAATATGAAGTGCCTTGAGGCGACTGTTGTTGTGATCTGGTGCTATATAAATTGAATTGAATTGATGACAAAACTTGAAATTCTAACAATTTGTTATACAAAACAAAGTGCTCTGTGCCAAATGGAATTTAAGGAGCTACAGAAACAAAACTTAAAAACATCTACCAATTAAACCAAGGGTATCCTAAAATTAGAACCATACTGATAGATAACCTTTTAGGGTTTTCACAGAAACACCACAGCTATGACAAGTTTAACTGTTGAACATCCTTATTTGTGGTGCAAATTTTCCTTTTCACAATACCCCTTGACATCAACAAGACATATAATGAATCTGCCATACCATGGCATTATACCATGCATCAAGTTAGGCAAATGCTGCAAATACCAAAATAATAAAATCTAAAATTTTCTGAACAGTTCTTAATAACAATAACATATTTTAGCTATTCTGGAAATATCACACTTCAAAGTTAAAATAAAGATAAAAAAAAAACATCTGACAATTCCACCACCAACCAGACTAACAAAAGCAACACCAGATTTTATTATATTCTTCTGTGTTTAGAAGATATTTTTGCACAGAACAAACCAGGCACCACACTGCTCAGATATCTGGCCAGGTAATATTCACACAGCAGCAATACTTTATTACCAAGATCCTGTAGATCATGTGCAGCTGCAGCCTGGTTTTGAGGTGTAAATTAAATTTCACTGGAATGTTCTGTCATTTGTTTAATGGGACATTGAAAATGCCACAGGCTTCAGAATAATTAAGTGTAAAAATCTGATCTGACATTTAGACATTTAGAGCCATGGTGTCTTCTTTTGAAGAGAGCAATGCTCTCTTCAAAAGAAGAGAGCATTGCTCAGCTTTTTTGAGGCCGTGATAGCACAATCAGGATTATTGGAAAGAAAACACAGGCAGCAGGCTGCAGGAGGGGGAGAGAGGCACTTGCTTTTATTAGCTTTGTTATTGATCATACTTACGATAAGATAACACAGGAAAAAGAAAATGGAATATGATACATGCCTTTGCATTCTGGGGCCATTTTCACAGTCACCTTGCAGCATTCATATATTAAGTCTAAACCACAGCCGTGCTTGATGTGTCTTTGGTAAACAATGAGGCATGTTCTAAGTCACATCTTTATATTGAGTATGTTGTGTGGTGGTAGATGATGGTTTTTCATATCATAAAGCACTATTCTATGCCTGGGCTCAAGTTTACCAGCATATTTTGGAACTTGGCTGTAAACATTACTAGGATTATCTGAAATTATAAAATATATTAGTCAACATTAGTAGAAAGTACTGTGTCCATGCCTTCATAACACTGTCTCCTAACAAATATAATCCCATATAACTACAGTTATGAATTTCATTTTCTTCAGTTATGTTTTGAGAAAACAACTGAAGCTCACAATCAGTCATTCCACCTAGGGAGGCAGGTAGGGTTGGTATAATTTGGCATAAATCAAAACACCTTTATCTAGAAGGCTAGAGTTTGACTTTTATTTGGGACCTTTAGTTTATTCATTTTTTGTGGGGTTTTTTTTTTTATTTCTTTTTCACTTGCTGTTTGGTTAGGCAGAACTCATTATAGCTGAACAAGAACTTGAGGGCCCAAATGCAGAAAGGGAGCAAGAATTATTTGGTTAGGTTTAGGGAAATATAGCTATCTGAATATTAATTTTGTATTGAATTTGTATTTATATAATATTAATTTCACTGGAAGTATTTCAGTTTCCATTAGTAGTCCACTTCAAATTCTATAACCAATCACATTTGAACAGGCCTTGGTTGTATGCAGGTGAATAGTCCATGTCAGTTTTTATTAGCTCTGAATTCATATTCAGTGACTTGCATGTGGAACAGGACATCTCCCAGATGCTAAGTTAGAAAATTGGCTAACGGTAAATCTAGACCCTTTTCACAAAGTCAACCACATGCTAGAAATTGTTAATGTAACATTTTACATCCTTTCAGTATTTGATTTGCACCGAAGACTAATTAAGCTTTTAAACTTTTTTGCCATAATAAAAGGCTGCAGTACCACATTATATGCAAGCTGTTTAAGGCAAAAGAAAAGAAGAGGCTGCAAAAGCAGGCCAAATAAATAGGCACTTGAGATTGTTTGTCATACTGGCCAAAGAATACCTAATAGTTTTGTAAACATCTATGTGTCTGGTGCATATCTTAGTTCCTTAAAATGTAGTTGTGACACTCGTTTACTGTAAGAGGAAAATGCAGATAACTATATCCAGCACAATAAAGATATGTATTTAAAACACACAAGCAAAAGAACCATATTTTATGTCCGAAATAGTCTATTAAATTCAGATTTTACTAAAGATAAATAATTGTACAATGTGTTTTTAGTTATTTAATACAGTAAAGTGAAGAGTTCTTACTTTTGTGAGCAGAGATTGTGTATGAAGTGTAATCAGAAAGTTCAAGGAATGGCCTAAAAAAAAAAAAACCTAATGTAAAATCTCCCATTCAAGATAATCTTCTCATCCCCCTCTGGACCATTTCAGAATCAGGATCAGAATACTTTATTAATCCCAGAGGAAACTATGTGGTCACTGTTGCTCCAGGACAGTAAGAACAGTAACTAACAAGTTAAAGTACCAATATTAAATAATACAATATATTACAAAATTACAAAATATTACAAAAATAGCTCTAATAAATACAAACAGCTCTAATATATAAATGTCCCAATATGTTACACAAAATTTAATTTAGATAAAGTTGAAATTGAGGTGCCCCTCTTATCATACTGATTTTGTTTTTCTCTGCAGAGGATGTGCAGATATTTAGGGTGTGCACTATTGCAGTGTATACTTCAATAGTGCACAGCCTAAATATCTGCACATTTTCTGAGTAGCTGCTATTTCTTAGACATCTCCATCAAAGTTCCATTGATATGAATTTGCAGAAACTATGAGCAAAGATTGTGTTGATCTGGCAAAAATCCTACATTTTCAATCCATTTGCAATGCCCCATATCCCTCAGGCTGTTGTAGAACTCCTTATTGACAGTCTCACCCTGGAGAGGAATTCACAATCCAAAGGTTCCTTGAATGTTAAAAACAAACAAACAAGCAAACTAAAAAAACAGCAATAAGGACTTATTTAATGCATTTGTGCTTGGAATCTATGAACTCATCTACTAAAAACTAGTTGTCATCACCAGCAATGACCTTCCACATGAAATTCATGTGAGTTTGAAAAAGTTTTGATTTTACATATGTATCTGTAGCATGAATGAAGGAGTTTACTAGCACAAAATGTTACATGTATTTAAAATATCAAACATAAATGTCAGGTTTTGTTGTCTTTTCCCTGCAATTAAAGAGCAAACTGTGCCCTCATGGAGCTGTCACTTTAGACTGATGTTTTAACATTCATACAGAGAGAAAAATCAGTATGCAGAAAAGCTTGTCCACTTGCAACAGGTCTCAGAAGAAAGAGTTTATAGAATACTTTTATGAAATGTTATCTGGATTTAGAAATCACATGCACTGCAAATATTCACATGCATCATATTCCATATGTGGGATACGGAATATAATGACACTGACTGGAAACCCTCTAGTCACCAGCCATATATCTAATGTTACTACCAACAGGCTAACAACTATTGAGACTGTTAAAGACAAATGCTCCTTCCCACATTCTGCCATGCTGTCATTATTTTAATCATCCTTTTACTTTTAGTTCTTCTCATTGATTTGATATTCCTCATATTTTGAATGCTGTACAGTGAAAGACATGAGTCTCCTGAATTTGAACCTAAGATATTGTCCAAAGTTTCATTTATAATTGGTATTACAGCATTCCAGTCCTGTGCAACTGGCCTGTAGTCATAGCTGAAACTTCACACACATTCATGACACTGATTTCTCACACAAGATGCTTCTTTTGGACTCTTTTTCCATCACATGGTAACCCACTTAATGTGTGCCTGAACTTAACAGAGTAGTTTTAGTACATAGACCTAACTAAACAGTGAGTGAAAACAAAACTTAAGGCAAAAGAAAAGAAGAAGAAGAAGAAGAAACTAAGTGCAAAAACAGATTCTACATGGTACGTAAAACGAAGAGTTTTGTGATTTAAACCACTGTCACTTTTATCAAATACTTGTTGCTCTTTGTAGTATTCTGCAAAATGTAGGAGTTAACCATAACTGAAAAAGAGTGTAAACGATGGTAAAATCAGTGGCTTTATTTCACAGCAACTTCTTTTTTTGATTTCTCACCAACAATTTGTCAGACAGCTGCAAACCTGCAAAGGGAGGAGAAGAAATATGTATGGAAGAGTTTGAAAGCATCAGATCAGCAATGGAAGTGCATGGCGCTTCACCAGGGTCACTGTTCACTGCTGACGCATCACTATGCTCCTTCACACACAAAATGTATTTGTCCACACTGGACTGCACCCAAAAATCTCAGCAATAGAACGTTTCAAAACTCTGTTCGCACCCCTGTTTTTCCTTTCCTTTTCTTTCCTTACTTAATTTCTCCTTCTTTATTTTTTATCTTTTGCCATTTTTCTCAACCTTTCACTTCATCTCCTCTCTTTGTTTCCTTTATTCTACAGTTCTGCTGAACTTTTTCAATTGACTCCTTGCCTACTTTTCTTTTTTTTTTGCCTACCCTTTCCCTTCCCTTGTTCAGCATTTTCTTTTAGTTTCATTAGTTTCACTGTCTTGGGGTTTCCCCCTTTTCTCTCCTTCTATTTTCATTTCCTTAACTTCTCCTCTTCACTCCTGCCATCTTCCTTTTCTCTCCTTACCTTACCTCAGATTTGTACCCTTCTCTTCTTTTGTTTTTCAGTGTTAATACACAACCCCTGCTTCTTCCCTCCTCCTGTCCTTTCCTATTCCTTTTGTTCCTTCCCCCTTCCCTTCAGCCTCTTTCCCACCTGCTCGTTCTCTCTTCATGTATTTCCTCTCTTCTTCTGCAACCACTTCAGTTTCTACTCATTTGCTTCCCTATTCCATTTTGTCTTTCCTTCTTTCCTTTCTTTTCCTCTACTCACCCACATAATAAAACTGTGTGTACACATAGCCTTAGCCACCAAACAACAAAAAAGTGGAAATGTACACATGTATTCTTTTTTTGTCAAATGTATAAAACTCCAAAAATTTATAAAGCTAATATAGCACATGGTCCTCTTTCATAAATTTAAGTTATGGTGACATTTTCTTCACAATCACAAGCCTCATTTTCATTCTCATTTTTTGTCACAAATGGATGTAGATACTCCCTAATTTTACCATTTGTATATAAATTTAAATACATTTGCACAAGAATTTATTATACATAGCACAAAAATTTAACTGGAAGGAAATGTTTTTTTTTGATAAACTTAAATATCTAATCAGAGATAAATAAAAAAAACAAAATAATGGTAGTCATCAATTCTAGTGAGTTTTTTTTTTTTAAGAGTTATAGACTAGAATAGAATAGAATAGAATAGAATAGAATAGTCCTTTATTGTCATTGTACAAGTACAACGAAATTGTGGGTGCTCTACCCAACTACTGTACAGAAATAACAACAGAATAAATAACAAGACAACAGAATAAATAAACAAGACAAGAGAAATATATACAAAGTAAGAGAAATATATACAAAGTAAGAGAAATATATATACAAGGTAAGAGAATATATACAAAAAGGCACACAGTGAAAGGCACACATTTAGTGCAAGGACTTGGTCCGAGTATAGAGTCCATGAGTGAGTGGCCTGAGCGATGTGGGTTGCTCAGACCATGGCTAAGATTGGGGGGTGGGCAGGGGTGGGGAGGTTTGGGGGAGCGTGATTGTTTGCAGTCCGAATGGCCCAGGGGAAGAAGCTGTTTGTGAGTCTGGAA
>VUQS01074785.1:0-14404 GCA_015108495.1 Heterochromis multidens | reverse complement strand
AGATGCAGTCGGTTTAACATCGTCCTGCTGAAATATGAAGGCTTCCCTGAAAAAGATGTCTGGATGGAGCAGATGTTGCTCTAAAACTTGTATATACCTTTCAGCATTGATGGAGCCTTTCCAGATGTGCAGCTGATTTTTGGCCTTGTCCTTTGCGCACAGAGATTTCTCCAGATTCTTTGAATCATTGTACACTGGATGAGGAGATATTCAACGTCTTTGCAATTTTACATTTGGAACATTATTCTGAAATTGTTCCACAATTTGTAGATACTTTAATACTATAATTACTACTATGCTTCTGCAGATACTATAATTTGTAGTTTGGTGAACCTCTGCCCAAGTTCTGAGAAACTCTGCCTCTCTAAGACACTCTTTTTATACCCAATCATGTTACTGGTCTGCTGTCAGTTAACCTGATTAATGTAGATGATGGTACATATGACATGACAGCTTGCTGCCTATTTCAGCTGCAGGTGCAAGACCCAGTTAATACTTTTCTGAGCCCCCCCCCAAATAAAAGAAAAAAGAAAATATAATCAATGTTTGACCTGAGAAAATGTTATATTATAGGAAAAAATAAAGTCATTTTCAGTCTGATGGCAGCAACATGTAAGAAAGTGGGATTAAAAAGAAACGGCTGGAGGAACATTTTGAAATTAATCAGGTTGATTATATTTTCTGTGTTGAATAAAATTTAGATTTATATTTACATTTTACACAGCGTCCCAACATTTTTGGAATCAGGTTTGTATACTTTCATTACATCCTAAACATGTGATAATTATTCTTAAGAACAAAAAGAGTGGCCAGTGTTTTATTCACAAAGATCGTATGGATAATTATTAAAAACAAAAAAAATCACAAAAACTTGTAGCTTAAAATTTCTTTTAAATAACTTCAAATTCATAAATCATCATCACTCCTGTAGCAGAAAGACCCTAAGTCCTGAAAAACTAGATAAAAAACATTGGTCTGTAGCACTTCTAGTGGTCAAAACAGGATACTTTAATCAGCTGTGGTCACTAAACACACCTAAAACACACAATTTACTCCCTGTGTGCTGTGAAAATAAATATTCTTTTATACATGTGATGTGAAGTGATGGCAGGTCTTAATGCACCCCATTACACACATTACAGGAGCTTTTGTCTCGTAAAACAAAGCTTCCCATAACCTGAATCTTGGTTCAATTCTGCTTTGCTTTTCCAGTGTAACGAACAAACTGGGAAGGATCAAATGTGCCTCCTGCAGATGTGTGCGATTAAAAGGCCACAGCCAGATGTCTTAATTAAAAGAGTCCAAAATGTATCTGCCATTGTGCTCTTTGTGTTAAAATGTTTGAAAAGTCCTCCATGTGCAGCGAGACGTGAAATGTTTTTACTCTTGTGTTCTTGTGTATCTTATAAATCAAAATGACACATCTTTTTATCACATCATGAGTGAACTGAAGTTTGGCCAAGTTTCCTACGTACAAAAACAGCAGCTCTTCATATCTGGACAGTTGTGTTTACCTGGTACCAAGAAGAAAGTCCACCACACAACCTGACAGGTCGTATTATCAATACAAATCTGAGGCTATCCTTCCACTGGGAGCATTTTTTACTTCTGACAAATGTTCTCATTCCTTCATTCAGATAAGGTACTTTCTAATTGTTTGCCCACAGCTCAATGATCGGACTTTCATGTCGCTGCAGAAACAAAACGAGTAAACCAGAGACAGACATCGAGGCTACAAACAGAATCCCCTCATCATGTTGGAGAGCACAGTCTCTAACGTGACCCTTTTGGGACTTTTCCAATAAAAAAGAAAATACCTTATATAAAAATCCTTGCTCTCAGGGAAGTACTCAGTGAAGCTCTGATGTGTAGGAAAGAAACTATAGTTTAGCCTGTAAAACACAATAATTACATAATAATTCTGCAGAGGCTTGATGCATTCCTGGATAAACAATCTTATTGTTGTAATTAATGACCTTAGAGATGTTAGTTTATGCTATCTGATTATTTTATGCTGACTGTTGCTTCCAGTGCTAAAAAGAATAATCAATCTTAGTAACCCAGATCTACACGGTGTGTTTATACTGCGCTACATGTAGTTCTGCTGCTCCACTTGTACTGAAGCCAAAGGAATCTGTCATCACATCCAGCCTCCATCCTCTTTGACTTGTGGAGCAATCCAGTTGGACTCGCCTGCAGAACACAAAGAACATTTCTGCCCTGGATCCCAGTTATGATAGATAGCATTTTCCCAGTGGGGTTTTTGAGTTGAACTGGGTTATATGGCCTCATCCATCATCGGTTTATTTTGTGTTTCTGGCTCTAAAGCATCCGGCCTAATTATTTTATTCACATTTCTGAGCAGTCACAACAGTGTAATCAGAGCATATCAGAACACAGTGACATTTAAAAAAGATTTCACTTACTTCAGCGGTGCAATCAATAACTCATTACTACACTAATTTTGAGACATTTGACTGTGCCTACTCTAAACAAATGTTCTCATTGTATGCCACAGTGTATGGAGGTTTTTGTTTTAAGGAGCAAAACAAAAGATGTTTTTTTCTGTGTTCCAGATGGTGGAACATGAGCAGGACTCATATTAACAGCACTTCCAACATCTTAATACACTTTAAAGAATAACATAGAGTGAGTCTGTTGTGTTGGAAGGGCACAGATAGGACTGTGAGGCCTCATGATGAGATCCTAACAGAAGTTCAGTAATTGGTTATTTACAGCACAGACCCACATTACAGCTAATGAAAACCATGATTAGATCAAGTATCTTCCAGTCTGGTTCAGTTAGTGTTGACACTCAGGCGATAAAATCTTCACTCTCCTCTGGAGTTTACAGCCCTTTTCATCCTCATCCATTCTTCCACATCTTTTCCTTTTCCACATGGGTTCCAGTATAAATCTGCAAGCTCAAGAATCAGTGTGTCATCAAGTTTGTCTGTTGACTCAGTAGCTCCGCTGTGGCTGCCAGTAACACAAGAAAGTGTACAAAATAGTCCATATGTGTGGGGTCTCTGCTCTTTTAGAATGGCAATTGCAAAATGCAGGCAGGTTTTCTCATGATTATCTGTTTGTGTTTCAGGATTTACTGGAGAAAAAGGCAACCAGGGCCCTCGGGGAATCAAAGGGTCTGTTGGGGTGGATGGCATGCCGGGAGAAAAAGGAGACATTGGACCTGTCGGGCCTAAAGGTACATTTGTGGGTGGTGTAGGTCACGATATTAATCAAATTTTGAGTTTAATACCAATTTAACCTGGCCTGATCCTGTGAGGTCACCGATATTTATGCATGCAAATATGAGCAAGAAAGGTACTGTGGAAAAACAAGAACATACAACACAGAGCTGCTCCCTTATTCACAAAGGGTCACTACAGCAGGTAGTCGTCTACCAATCAGAAGGTCGGTGGATCGATTTCCTGGCTACTTCAGTCTGCATGTCAAAGTATCCTTGGGCAAGATACTAAACCCTGAGTTGCCCCCGATGCACCTATGTACATGAATGTTAGAAAGAGTTTAGGCATAGAAAAAGCACTTGTATGAATGATATATAAGTTCCAGTCCTTTTACCATATTTCCTGACACAGCCTCCAAAGGATTTGTGTTTCCTCCTGGGAATGAACCGGGGAGCTTTTACTTATCAGGCGAATGTGTAAACCACTACACTACAGAGCCACTATGATCAGAGTATAATGTAAGAGTCACAAAGATTAAACTAGACTATGCGGTTTCTGTAAAACCTGTGGTGGGATTGTTACTCCTGTTGGACTTGGTCTGTGGCTTGCTGCTAACAAGGTTGAGGTTAATAGGTTGTCTAAAAAAGCTGAGTGTGTCTAAGCCTGGCAAACATGGCACTATAAACACACTGAACCGTTTGTCTGAGAGAGACAAGTATCCACAAATCAGACAAAGAGAGGAGATTCAAATGCATCATACGTCATCAGTTTGTCAGCTGCTTACACCTGTGTCAGCGATGCAGCAGTTACACTTACCATGGTGATTCTGTGTGACTGTTTCTCTGAAACAGGCGTGGCACTCCTCTCACAAAACAGCTTAGAAAATCCAAACCATAACTCATATCCAGTGGGTTTAAAAACCCTGCGTGTCCTAACAAGTTCTGCAGATCTGTGATAATTTGTGTTCCTAGTGTTAAAAATGTGGTCACGTGAGCGAGAAAAAGAGGTCATTTGTGCAGGGGCAGTTAAATGGCACTCCTGTTAGTCAAATGCCTACAGATCAAACAGTGTAAGTCTGTCTGCGTTTAAAAAGACATTGTTTGGAAGAAGGTACATCTTACTTCAATGTGATGGTAAAATGATGACTGTAATAGTAAAAATTGTGGGCTCAGCCACATGAGAGAAACTTCAGAAGAATTTTTCTGCTCAGTTAATTTTTCCACCCTAGCTGTGAATATAGAAATGAATGGGGACTATTTGAATGGGAGTTAGTTAGGTGCAAAGTACAACAACAATAGTGCAAAGTTTGCTTTGTAACAGTCACACCAGCTACAGTATGTAGGAGGTTGTGTGTTTATGAGGCAACAGCAGTAGCCACATTAAAATGAGTTATTCATTCTCTCACACAGCGACTCATCAGCAGGAATATCCTTTTTCTCCCTGTAGTCTTAAAAGACTCAGTCCTCAGCTGACTCCATGACATGTTGACTTTTATGTCACTGAAAAAAATTCCCTACCAGGAATTATTAGGAACCAAACACTTTCACACTTCTTACATCACTAACAGGTGCTACTGTTTGCTTTTTGTCTTTAGCCGTGGGAGCTATATTTGCTTATCCTCGCCCATTTATTCTAGCGAAACAGCTGTCGCTGCTTATCTAGTAGGTTTTCAATGCAATGAAATGCAAGAGTATACTAGATTATACCGTAAACTGCAATTACCAAATAAACAAATAAACTTATTATAGAGAATATGTTCTATATTATTAGGTCCAGTGGAACAACTGTCAGAAAAAGAGAGAAAAGCTTGTTTCTGCCTGCCTATGTACTCATTTTCCAGTATCCAGTAATCCAGGGACTTTTTCTTACTGCCGCCATCCATCATGGTGTCATGACATAACCCCTCCAAATGTCCCATGAAAATTAAGATCCAAGAAACATGCACTTAAACAAGTTTCAACCACACTGTGACAGAAAACTGAAGAACATTTTTAAACGTATCCACTGAATTCTGATATATGCTTTTATAGAGAGCCAGCACACCTTTATGAGTATAATAGGATAATATTTTATTGCTCAGTATACCATTATATGTAGTGCAGGGATTGCACCCTGACATGAGAACAATGATAAATGCCACCTTTAAGACTGGATAGTGTCCATTAAGTTGTTTCTTTCTTGTTTGCTTTCCTTATCCCCTCTCATCATCTGTCTGAATCTACATAAACCCTGTGTTGATGTTTCCTCTCTAACAACAGTGCCAATGATAACCAAACCACACTGTGAGATAAACACAGCTCTGAATTAATCATAGCCATGACTAATAAGATAAGGCACTGCAGTCTGTGTGTTTGTGTGGACATGTCATTGTGTATGTATGCGTGTAATGTGTCTTTAGCCAACAGCTGTTGCCAATCAGAGCTGGGTTTGGCTGAAATGTCCAGTGTTAAGTCCCACAGTCCAGATGTTGGCTAGTAGCTCTTGAAACCTTGGAGCAGGCTAACCTGTTGTCTCTTGCACTTTGTTGTTATGACTCAACACTCCAGTCTTTTGAGGCATTTTTATATACTTAGATAAATGTGATTTTTGGTGATCACTTCATATAAATGTAAAAGACTGTTTTTATCCTGTTTACTAGAAGAGAATGCCATATCTCCTCAGTATGTGATGTCTCTTTAATATAATGAATCTATAGTGACAGCAGATAAAAAAGGTTTTACAGTACCTGTTCTACTGGTGTTTTACTGTATTTACTGCACGTAATATCACAATATCAGCCTCTTATTTTCTTGAAGTAAACAGAAGAAAACCTGGGAAAGTTAGCTTTACATCCACTGTGGCCAAGCAAATGTGAAGAGTGTCACCCACAAACACTCTGCATCATTTGACAAGTTAATTATGTAGAGAGATACAAAACATCACACAAATAAGCATTTTACACACACACACACAAATGAGACAAAGTGAAGAACACAAGGATCTTCGCAGATGTTTTGACATCCTAACAACGTGTATCTGTGCTTTCACCCATCTATGGTGCAGTTTTAGGTTTAACAGACCAGTGACGGATGAAGACTTTGGAGAGACTCTGGTATGAATGAGGGAGGAGGGATACAGAAAAGCTTGTAAAAACAGCACTGGGAAGTTTCATGGTTTCTTTTATAGATGAATGGTGGGAGGAATATACAGGGAGTGCAGGAGGTGCTGGCTGTTCCTTTGGTTGTCAGATCAGTTGTGGTTGCTGACAGTATTTTATGTTATTTCTGGGTGCTTAAAGCTGGACTTTTTTAGCCACTGTGGGGGACAGTAAAAAACTGACAACTCTGTGAAGTGATTACTGCCAAGGTGTTAGCAAACTGTGTAACATATAAAGCAGACCTGGACCCTGGAGAACAGCTTCTTTCAGCTCCACTTTGGTTTCCACCAACCCTTGAGGAAAACCATTTGGATATTTAGAGTCTTATTTTTGTTAATAAGCCAGATGCTGTTTTTGTCGCTCTGTTCTCGTACCGTCATACCTTCATTTCTCATTGTAGGGTCTTTACTTATTGTAGCCTTACAATATATACCTTACGATATAAAGCGCCTCGAGGCGACTGTTGTTGTGATTTGGTGCTATATAAATACAATTGAATTGAATTGAATTTCTCAGAGATTTTTCACTGAAAACTGGAGCTTCTTGTTTTTGTAAATGAGACAGCACAGTTTCTTTCTAATCTGCTAAAAGAGATAAAAAAGAGGAAGTCAATTATAGGTTTTCTTTTTTTTCAGGTTTAACGTGGGCTTTTTGAATTTACAGAGCCGAGCAAAAGGTATTATTTCCAGATCTATATTTTATTTGGATTTTTAAAAAAAAAGCTGATGTCAACTAATCATACAATTTCAAAATAAAAAATACTGGCGGCCCCCAGTGCTACCCCTCAGCCTCCTAGTAGATGCACCTATGGTATCAATTTGCTTCGTTTGCAAGTTATCGCATTCACAACATTTTCAGAAAACTTGACCTCTGACCTTGACCTTGAGGTTGAGGTTACAGAGATTCAAACTTGTCCGAGATTTTTAGTAGATGCACCTATGGTATCAATTTGAAAGTCCTAGGTGACTTCCTTCTGAAGTTATTACATTCACAAACTGGGGTGTCCACGCTGCCCGCCCGCCCACCCGGCGGGTAAAAATGAAAACCTAGCATTCAGAGCAGTTTGAAGCCTGATCACGTCTGTGAACTGAGGAGAGCAGCTACTGTTCCTAATAACTTTTGCAGAAAACAGGTTCAGTTAGCTATAGAGAAGTATAAATGTTAGTGCATAATACCATCTGACCCCTTTAGGTGATACTCATCATTGCTGTATGAGGTAACAGTGATGTGATTCTTCCTTGCTTTTATAGCCTATATTACTTTCTTTCTGTGCTGGAAGAAATAAATCTGCAGTGTCTCTCTTTCACTAACTGTGTGCAGAACTCTACCTGTACCCCAGCAAACATTTTGAATAACCATTATTTGCCAGTCTTTCCTTGACATCTAGTAATTGTAAAAAAAATAGTTCCAAAAGGAAAATTGAGCCAATGTCGAGATGCAACTTTGACATTGGTTCAAGATACTTATTGAACATCCCCTGGACGTCCTTGTTAGACTTTCTAGCAAGAGAGACAAATATATACCACAAGGGTGACTTAAACTCGCTGTTGCTCTGAAGATCACTTCTCATCCTACTTTGCTAACCAACTTTGCATCACAGGGTTTATAATGCTTATGTCAGGGGCAGATATACGATGATTTTAACAGTCCAACATATTAAGTTCACCGTGCAACAAATGAGATTTGAGAATTTAGATTCACAGAAATGAAAAGAGTTTAAAGGTGTTGCTTATTTTTTTAAAAACAGGCTCCAGTAATGCTGGTCTGTGTACTTCAAGAAGACAATGTGTGGCTGTCTGTTCACAACTATTTAGTAACTAAATTAGTTGTCATTCTTTAGAAAAGTCAGAGATAGATGTATTAAATTCCTTTATTGTTATAATCTGATATTTCTCACTTTGTAAGAGATGGTCTGACTGGACCTCTGTTGTCCACGGAAGCGTCTGTGGTTCTAGTTTTCACAGTTGTGCCACAACCAGTTCTAACAAGGGAGACGGTAAATGGACTTATATAACACCTTTCTACTCACTAGAGCACTTAAAGCACTTTCTTTTACAAGTCACCCAATCAGCACCTTTATTGATGCCTAAGCACTTTTTTAACATTGGAACACGAGGCATCAGGGGCATCTCAGGTTTCAGGATACTTCAGGATGCAGACTGGAGAAGTCAGGGATTGATCCACCAACCTTCTGATTGGTGGACAACCCACTCTTCCACCTGAGGACTTCCACCCCTACACAAGAGTACGTCAGGATTTCAGCCATGTTTGCTGGGACTGTTCCATTGAGCCACGGGATTAGCCTAATAGCAGGAAGCTAGAGAACTTTCCTGTCAGAGACCCTTCAGGTTTGATATGAATATCCAACATTTTAACATTATGATAAAAAATAAGGTAAAACATAAATGGTCACATAAACATAAACAATATTAAAAGTCTACAACCATGTGTGCTACACTATAACTTCAGTATGCTGACTTGCAGTGATAATGAATACGATGGTGTTTAGTAGGTATTTGTATATCTGTGACAGTCCACCATCTTGGTTTAGCACACTGGCATGCTTACATTTGCTAATTACAGCCTACAGCTGAGCCTCATTGGTTTCTTTATTATTAAAGGTATTTGCTCATAAACCTATATGTAGATTAAGAATTGATCAGATGTTGGCACTAGATGAAAAGTCTGGTGCTTATCAAAGATATGACAGTTTATCTCGAGGGTTCCCAAAATATTTATACTAAGGCTTCAAATTATGGTACAAAAATCCTCCTCATCTTACCCTTTGCTGCCTTTCAGGACCACCAGTATACAAAATGACTGAGTGAGGGTTTAAATCAGATGCATCTGTTGTCTCTTGTGGCTCAGCAGTAGCCCACCACTGTGTTTGGGTTTTCCCTGCAGTGTTATTTAGTTGTTAAGGATGTGGTCAGAACAGAGGTGACACTGACAGCCGAGGACATCACATGCAGGGTGTGTAAAGTGTTAGTTGCCCTGCTCAGACGCACACAGGCAGTAACACATGTGGCTGAGGACCACCGTGGCTTGCACCTACACTGTGGTCAAATTAAAGGTGGGATAAGTGCCCACTCAAAGCTGATCCTCTCATAGCTTCATGACAAAAACAGACTTGTGGTTTTCAAACCTCACGGCAGAAAATTAGCAGCTGGCACTAAAACAGAAACGCTCTCCAGCTTTGGATGGTTAATTCATGGGAATTTGGAATAAAATTATATTTTGAAATGAAAACAAATGAGAAATGCTCGTATCCAAGCTGCTGACTGGGGAGAGGTGTTGTGTGTAAATGGACTGTAATTTTACAAAAACCACAAATGCAAAGATTTGTACTTACAGTGATGTAGTGGTTTCGCATCTCATTAACTTTTTCCATCATACAAATATCTATGTTGTAATACCCCAAGAAATTAGCTTAAAAAACAGTTTTCAGCGCCTTTACTTTCTGTTTTTGAGCTCTTCTGCATTAATAATCACACACACACCACAACTCTTAGTTTATTTAAGCACAGGATTCAGGGTGTAGCCTTTAAGTTTTGCACACGTACGAGAAGTCAATTACAGGGCTGACGATTTAACAGGGACTGGCTAAAAATATAGAAAGGAGATGAAATGGTTGTGAGGTAAAGAAAAGGCTCTGATATTTAAAAGCCTCTCAGTGGTTGAACTGCTCTCAGCTCTGAGGGTCCTGGCTTACGGTCCTGTTTGTTTTTTCACCTCATTTCTGCCTCACTTTGTGCTACACTGTGGTTGGCACTGTGTATTACTCAAACTTGGTTGTGTTCAGATTATGCATAGCAAGCTTCCCTTTGAACTTTAAACAGGATTTTATTGGATATTATGACACAGATAAGTCTCCTTGTTTTTTCACTTAAAAAACATCAAAATTAGAGATAAAAACACTGAAAATAGTTTAATTTTTTTTGTTGTTAGATATTTCACAGGTTCCAGTTAAATAGGTCATCATAATCATGAATATCTTCTAAACTTAAATCCCTGGTTTCTGTTATTTTGCCTGTCATGGGTTTGACTTATGTAAACTTCTTGCTGAAGATCACAAAAATTTTTAACATTAGTCACTACATTTTATAGTCATAATGACAAACTTGCAAACATCTTGGTTCCTTAGGAGAACAGTACACTGACTGGATTTATAACCCCAATTACAGAAAACCTGCTGTAAAATGTCAATAAAAACAAATGATTTGCAACTCTCAGAAATCCATATTTTAGTCACAATAGAACATATAAAATTTTAAGAAACATATTACCTCGTGTTAAAATTTGATGGCAGCAACACGTCTCTAAAGTTGGACAGGTCCATGTTTCCTCTGTGCAGCATCTCCTCTTCTTCTAACATCAGCCTGTAAACGTCTGTGAACTGAGGAGAGCAGCTGCTGGACCTTTGGGAGAGGAACGTTGGAGAGGAACGTTGTCCCATTCTTCTCTGATAGAGGATTCTAGCTGCTCAGCAGTCCTGGGTCTTCTACTATGAAGCCATGCTGCTGGAATAGATGCAGTATGCGATTTAGCATCGTCCTGCTGAAATATGAAGGCTTCCCTGAAAAAGACGTCTGGATGGAGCAGCTGTTGCTCTAAAACCTGTATATACCTTTCAGCATTGATGGAGCCTTTCCAGATTCAATTCAGTTCAATTCAATTCAATTTTATTTATATTGCGCTAAATCACAACAAAAGTCGCCTCAAGGTGCTTTAATGATGTGCCAGATGTGCCAGCTGCCAGTTCCATAGACACTGGTGCCCCCCCATACCATCAGAGATGCAGGCTTTGAACTGAGCGCTGATAACGAGCCGGATGGTCCCTGTCCTCTTTAGTCTGGAGGTCGCAGTGTCCATGTTTTCCAAAAAGAACTTTAAATTTGGATTCATTTGACCTCAGAACAGTTTCCACTTTGCCTCAGTCCATTTTAAATGAGCTTTGTTCCAGAGAAGACGGCGGTGTTTACGTTGAGGAACATTTTATTATTCTTGTTCCACAATTTGTAGATGCAGTTTTTACCAGATTGTTGAACTTCTAAGAAACTCTACCTCTCTGAGATGCTCTTTTTATACCCAATCATGTTACTGACCCATTGCTAATTAACCTAATTAGTTGCAAAATGTTCCTCCAGCTGTTATTTAGTACCACTTACTTTTCCAGCCTTCTTTTCCTCGGTTTCATATTTTTTTAATATTTTCTATATTAGACCATGCTTAATCATCATGTCCTGTGACACAAATCTCTTTAAAATAATGACTATTATCTTTGTCAGTAAATCTGATGTCATGTTTTGTCCTCAGGTGACCGAGGAGAAAGAGGTTTCAAGGGAGAGAAGGGGGACCGGGGAGAGCGAGAAGACAGACCAGGTGAGAGCTTATTTGAATTAATAGAATCACAAGAAAATGATAGTCAAGTCCAATCCACAACGTACAAGGGGGTCATATATTACTATTTTGTCTTTATATTAAATAGCTTACAGTGTCATATGTGATGTCATTCTACCTGTTTGAATCAACTCAAGTAATGGAACTGCAAACAACTGATCCATACAGGCTTATGTTAACCTGACTTGTATAGTTTTAAAATGCATTTAGAATATTTTTGTGCATGATTGTACCAGTTTTACAGTAATAGTATTTTTCACTCCCTCTGCTGCTCCTCTACTCTTCTACTTGAACAAGTATGACAGTAACAAAAAATGCAGACCTGGGAAGGTTTTATTTGGCCCCAAAATAATAACTTCCTTTAAGTAATGCCAAGTATCTCTCTTCGGTTCAGTAAATTTCATTAATGTGTTATTGGCAGCAGTAACTGCAGCTTCAGGCTTATAAGATGACCACACATGCATGCAGACAAACTACTACAGAATCAGAACACGGTCTGCTAAAAGAGTCAACAGTCAAATTAAGTGTTTTACAGACTTTGCTTTGGACAGAATATTAGATGTACAGTAATCTACCCACTAATTAGAGCCATAACAAACTGCAGCTTATATTCCAGTGAGACTTTTTTCCATCATCTGATTGAGCTAAGAGTTTTTGTTTTTTGGGTTTTTTAAAATTAAGCACAGTGGGGGGAAAAGCTTACTTTCTGTTGCTGCGCTAATCACTTGTAATTTAACCCCACTCTCAGACACAGAAATCAACAAGATCAGTATGAAACTGTGAACCTCGACCAAGGTTAAAAATTCCCTCACCATGTATCCTGAAGGATATCTGGATCCAGATTAGTTTAGCAGTACCAAAGTGTACTGAGCTGATTCTATCCCATATTTAACCTTTGGAGTATCTGAAACTGTGGAGCTGTTTTTGTGGTGACAGATGCTAGAAGAACATTTAACATCAGGTTTTAATATAGCCCCACATCCACGCCGTCAGCATCATCGCCTCACTCACTTTCACATAACTGTTAAACACACAGTGGGAGGATAACAAAACTTTTTTCAGGAAAAAATGGCACAAAACAACAAAGAAAGAGAGGCATAAACAGATAAAAAAAAAGGTGAAAATGTTCTCTTTTTTTGGAACTTTTACAGCTGGAAGTCTTTTCAGTGTAATGCAGTCCAGTATACCACCCAATAAGATGAAGCATTATTTTACATTTTTCGAGATGGTGATATCTTTGCGTAAAGAGCAGCAACACTAGATGCCTCTGGTTATCCTCCATCTTAACTGTTTCAGACATCTGCTGTGCTGATGAGAAAAGGGTTGGGTACATGTGGAGATCATTAAGTGATTGCAAGCAAAGTATGTTGGTTCAAGAAGATCCCAAAGAGTAAAATAAAGAAGTATAAAGGCCTAAACAAGTTTGTGTTTACAAAAATGTTTAGCAAAGTTCAGAATGATTTATTTTTGTAAGAATGTACGTACTTTGATTATTTAAATATATTTTAGTCAAATATTATGTGGCTTTCACAGTCACAGGAATGAAAATTTCAGTTGAGATTTGAGCACATGATCGAAAACCAAGCATAAATTATGAGCTGATAACTTCATGGGTTTCATTCATCTCTGGTCCATGTGATATCATGCTCATAAAGCTGAAGGTGGTTTCAAAGACTGGTAGATGTGCTTTTCTCTTTAATGTAATTTCACAGTGTACATCAAAAGGATCTGAAAATAAGTACCGGTCCTGTGGTGGTAACCCAAACCCCAGTGCAAAACCACGAGTCAGGTAGAAAGAAAGGGTCATTATATTTTTTCTCCTTGCTTATATTATTCTTTCTTTGTTGCATCATCATGGCTGTTCTGTATGTGCTGAGTGATGGGTGGTGTTCACGTCAATTAATCCTGATCCTTTGACCACATGAACGCTGTTTCTGCCCATTACAGAGCCGTCAAAGATCAGCTCTTTCCTCACGACATTTGCGAGACACGGATGTTTGATGTTTCAGAGAAGAAAAGACAGACTGAGCCCACATGCTGTTGGCTGTTAGAAATTTCAAATCATAACGTCATTTGTATTTCTGTCACAAACCTCATGCAGCCGACTTATTGTTGGACGCGTGACTTGGATTGTTTTACACTTCAAAGCAAACAGTTCATACCTGTGTAATCACTTTCCAGAACAAGCAAAATTTTGTGAAGAATTAGTGGGAAAACCGAGGGTTCATCCACACGTGTTGGGTGTTACCATAAAATAAACCTGCTGCACAGGATGTTATGTCACTGACAGAGTCAAAGCATGAGTGAGTATTTCTGCATAAAAAAGAACAAACGGAGCCCAGATTGTGAATATTTTCAGCAAACTCTTATCTGTCATCTGTGACAGAGTTTTTTTTCCCCAACTGTATCTGGACAAAAAAGAAGTGTGAGGCATGCCAGAAACAAAACTAAAGGAAAGTAAGAGAAAAGGGAAAGGAAAAAAAAGTTGTTAGAAAAATAATACACACGTGGTATAAACTTTTCAATTCAATTCAATTTTATCTATATAGCGCCAAATCACAGCAGTCGCCTCAAGGCGCTTTATATTGTAAGGTAAAGACCCTACAATAATACAGAGAAAACCCCAACAATCAGACGATCCCCTATGAGCAAGCACTTGGCAACAGCGGGAAGGAAAAAC
>VUQS01074784.1:6544-25025 GCA_015108495.1 Heterochromis multidens | reverse complement strand
AAAAGCTCAGTGCATCATGGAAACCCCCAGCAGCCTAGGCCTATTGCAGTGTAACTAAGGGAGGATTCGTGGTCACCTGATCCAGCCCTAACTATATGCTTTATCAAAAAGTAAAGTTTTAAGCCTAATCTTAAAAGTAGAGAGGGTGTCTGTCTCCCGAATCCAAACTGGGAGCTGGTTCCACAGAAGAGGGGCCTGAAAGCTGAAGGCTCTGCCTCCCATTCTACTTTTAAATGCCCTAGGAACCACAAGTAAGCCAGCAGTCTGAGAGCAAAGTGCTCTATTGGGATGATATGGTATGGTACGGTATGGCTTTAAGATAAGATGGGTTCTGATTATTCAAGAACTTGTATGTGAAGAGAAGAATTTTAAATTAGATTCTGGATTTAACAGGGAGCCAATGAAGAGAAGCCAATATGGGAGAAATATGCTCTCTCTTTCTAGTCCCTGTCAGTACTCTCGCTGCAGCATTTTGGATCAACTGAAGGCTTTTCAGGGAGTTTTTAGGACAGCCTGATAATAATGAATTACAGTAGTCCAGCCTAGAGGTTATAAATGCATGAACTAGTTTTTCAGCATCACTCTGAGACAGGATGTTTCTCATTTTAGCGATATTGCGCAAATACAAGAAAGCAGTCCTACATATTTGTTTAATATGAACATTGAAGGACATATCCTGGTCATAAATGACTCCAAGATTCCTCACAGTGTTACTGGAGGCCAAGGTGATGTCATCCAGAGTAAGTATCTGGCCATGTTTCTAAGATTGTTAGGGCCGAGTACAGGTTAGACATTCCTGCAGTTTAACTAATTGGCATGTGTCATCTTGCTTCATGGATAGATAAAGCTGGGTATCATCTGCATAGCAACGTAAATGTATACTATGCCTTCTAACAATGCTACCTAAGGGAAGCATGTATAATGTCAATAGAATTGGTCCCAGCACAGAACCCTGTGGAACTCCATAATTAACCTTAGTGTGTGAAGACTACTCCCCATTTACATGAACAAATTGGAGTGTATTAAATAGATATGATTCAAACCACTGCAGCACAGTACCTTTAATACCTACAGCATGCTCTAATCTCTGTAATAAAATATTATGGTCAACAGCACTGAATGCCGCACTGAGGTCTAGCAGGACAAGCACAGAGATGAGTCCACTGTCAGAGGCAAAAAAACGATCATTTGTAACCTTCAATAATGCTGTTTCTGTACTGTGACGAGTTCTGAAACCTGACTGAAACTCTTCAAATGAACCATTCCTCTGCAGATGATCAGTTAGCTACTCTTTTTTTCTGAAATAAAAGTAAGGTTGGAGATTGGCCTATAATTAGCTAAGACAGCTGGGTCAAATGATGGCTTTTTAAGTAATGGTTTAATTACTGCCACTCTAAAGGCCTGTGGTATGCAGCCCTTTAATAGAGACAGATTGATCATATTTAAGATTGAAGCATTAATTGGAGCTAATACCAAGTGAGGTGGCGGTACTCCTTGCAGCTTCACTGTTACACCCATCTCCCTCTCATTCACACACATGTATTCTGTCTTGCTTCCTCTGACTTTCATTCCTCTTCTCTCCAGACCATACCTCCACCTGCTCCCTACTCTCACTACAGATTACAATGTTGCCTGCAAACATCATAGTACACGGAGACTCCTGCCTGACCTCTTCAGTCAACCTGTCCATCACCATTGAAAACAAAAAAGGGATCAGAGCTGATCCCTGATGTAATCCCACTCCCACCTTGAACCCATCTGTAACTTCTGTGGCACACCTAAGCACCGTCTTGCTGTCCTAATGCATGTCCTGCACTAGCCTTCTCTGCTACTTCTTACTTCCCTGGCACCCAATCATATGGTTTCTCTAAATCCATAAAGCGACAGCGCAACTCCATCTGACCTTCTCTATGCTTCTCCATCAAAACTCTCAAAGCAAACATCTTTTGTGAACATCTTTTCTTCTTTCTTGGCATGAAGCCATACTGCTGTTCACGGATTATCACCTCTCTTATTAACCTAGCTTCAACAACTCTTTCCCACAGCTTCATGGCATGGTTCATCAGCTTTATCCTTTCGTAGTTACTACAGCTCTACACATCACCCTTGTTCTTGAAAATTGGTACCAGTACACTTTTCCATTCCCCAGGCATCTTCTCACTCTCCAAGATCATGTTAAACAATCTGGTTAAAAATTCCACTGCCCTCTCTTCTAGACATCTCCATACCTCCACAGGTATGTCATCTGGACTATCTGCCTTTCCAATCTTCATCCTCTTCATAGCAGTCCTCCTTAATAATCCTCTGCACTTTGCCACCTCTCTCTTTGCTTTACGCCTAGCCTCCCAGTACTCCTATCTGCTTTCTTCATCTCCCTGACTATCCTACTTTTTCTTTGCCAACCTCTTCCTTTGAATACTTTCCCGTACTTCCTCATTCCACCACCAAGTTTCCTTGTCCTCTTTCCTCTATCCAGAGAATACACCTAATGCCTTCTTTCAAGATCTTAGACCACCTTCTTTGCAGTTTCCCCTCAGCACTACAGCTGTTCTTTCCCAGTCATCTGGTAACTCTTCCCTACCACTCTTCCTGTCCACCTTTCTCAACTTGTCCCTAAACTCTGTGCAACATTCTTCCCTCTCAACTTCCACCATTTAAACCTTCATTCACTTCCCCTACTTGATGTACAAAGACATCCTACAGACTACCATCCAATGCTGCTGAGATACATTTTCCCCTTCCACCAGCTTGCAGCCTCCTATCATTTTCAGAGTCCACCTGTGTGAAACTTCCTCCAGTCTTATGTCACCCTATGTTCCTCCCCCTTCTTGAAGTACATGTTCACCACAGCCACTTCCATCCTTTTGGCAAAATCTACCAACATCTGCCCTTCTATGCTTAACACTGTACCTACCCATCACTTTCACATCACCTCTGTCCTCTGTTCCCTACATGTCCATTGAAGTCTACTCTAATCACCACCCTCTCCCCCCTCGGGGACACACACTAGCTCTTTTTCCAACTTACTCAATAATTCCTCTTTATATTTCAACTGACACCCAGCCTGTGGGGCATATGCACTACATTCATCATCAACTTAATAATAGTTCATAAGAATACAAAAGGAACAATAAGAACAGTTTGAGTTCATGCTTATTAATGTCAAACATCAGCTTAATGAAATGACTAATACAATACCAGTTTATATTCTGTGAACATTAGACCTGCAATGGAAACTGTAATGCTCTTTTTGGAGTTACACCCTGCACTTCTGGGGATTGACAGATAACTGGACATTAAAGTGAGAAATCAATTAAAAGAACGGCTGCAGCTCTGCTGGAGCTCCAGTTAGAGACTCCACATGATAGAGAAGCTTCCTGTAAAAGTCCAGAATAAAGAAGGAAAGAAAGGGAATCACACTGTGCCAATGCACAATGACCCAAACGTGACTGAGTTAATGATCACGCTCCACTATCCAGGCAAGTATGATACTGTGAAAACAAACTAAATTAATATTTTTGAATGTAAAGTGAATTTCACACAGGGTTTCATTGTATTTTATTTTACATGTCCATAAAAATGTCGGAATGAAGAGGCTGAGACTGAATCCAAATACCAAAACAATGAAGCCTTTTTTAAACTCAGTCTTTTGGTCTACAACATTTAAATAATTTCAAGGCAACATTCCTTCACTCTGAAGAAAATGCAGCAATCAGGAGCATAACTAGACACAAAGCTGTATTTGGGGTGCAGCAGGCCATTTCTCAAATAATACAATTTTCTTTCTTGATGTATTAAAATGTGCTATAAATATATCTCTTTTGGGGGACATTAATATAATCACTTTTCTAGTTTTGGTGACCACTCAATGCACTATACACTACAAGCCACATTCCCCTCTTCATATATCACTTTATGCTGTTCACGTAAGCATTTTATCCACCTTGCATACATACCTATGGCCAACTTAGAATCACAAAATTAAGCCAACATGCCTGTCTTTGGACTGTGAAAGGAAGCCACACAATCTTTACAGGAACAGTGAGAACATGCAAAATTCAGACAGAGACACCCCAGACAATCAAACCCAGATTGCCTACACCACAATGCTCCTTCAATATATATTATGAACATTCTCAATATGTTTTCAGGCTTAAAGGTCATGCCATGCACATGGAAATTGGTCTAAATGTATTAAACTATGGTACATTTGCATTCTTCTGGGTATCACAATAACAAATTAAAGAAAATAATAGCTTTTGATTTATATTTATAATTGCATTCAGATCATAATTCTGCTAATGTGTTTGTGTCCTGTCTTCCTCCCCTCACCCCCAACCGGTTGCAGCAGATCATCTGATTGTTGGGGTTTTTCTGTATTATAGTAGGGTCTTTACCTTACAATATAAAGCGCCTTGAGGCGACTGTTGTTGTGATTTGGTGCTATATAAATAAAATTGAATTGAATTGAATTGCTAATGCTGCCGGACAGGACAGATAAAACATTGTTTTTAAAAGTTCACAGTTAAAACATATTGTTAGTACATTACTCACTCCCTCATTTTTGAGCCACAATTTTGCTCTGCTCTTGGTAGAATGCTGGTCATTATTGAAATGAACTAGCTTTGTCTTTGTTTATAAATTTGTAAATTTAAACTTGCCCTATTCAGAAAGTTTGGCACAGTCTGTGGCTGAGAGAGTTGCATCTGATCTGTGGATTCTGTGCAGTCCGTAAACTGTTTGCTCATCAAGTTGACTGTACACAGCAGGTCAAAAAGACCCTCAGGTCACCAGGAAATATTCCAGTGCTCCAAGTGGCCAGTCTGCCCCGGCTCCAATATAGCACTACAACTCTAAAGTAGATGGCAACAGATTTGCGGTTTTCTCAGATTTAACATGGTTAATCGCAGTATTAGCACAAACAGATTGCATGTAATTGCCAACATGACCTTTTCTGATAGACTGAAAGCTTCATTATATGATTCTAAAACACAGCACCTATTTGTACTTTTGGACTTTAAATCAAATTTGCACATGGACTGAACCTACATTTGAATTCTGTTTTGATATTTATTCTTTACTTGCTTCTGGACCCTTAAAAGGTACACTGTGTAAAATGTCACCACTAGATGTCAGTAGATTGCAGATTGCAGTCAACTGAATTCTGTTTTCTTACCTCTCCCAATTCAAGTGCGTAATACAGCGGTCACTGTAGGACAAACAACTCCGCCGTTCATCTATAGTGAGTGTAGGCTGTCAGACTGCTGCTTATCTCAGCTGTCAATATGCCGGGTGTCCACATCTATTTATTTTGGAAGATGCTGTAAAACTTTGTGAAAGGAGTCCAATACGAATCGATGAGTCAGTGAAACTCACTTCTGTCTGATGACAGCGATACTGAGGTGAGATGTTGAGGACATCCTGAACTTCTGTCGATAAGCACTGCTGTTTTTTTCCCCACTGTTAGCTGGTGTTAGCCGGCATTAGTGAAATTTTCCTTGAAGTGGATCTAATGTTGTTGGACTTGGACACTAGCCTCTTTTCCACTAGCACCTACTCGGCTTGGTTTCGGTCATTTTCCATTTCAATTGAGTATCACCTCAATGTGGGTGGGGTCGTTATACCAAGGCGGCCCAAAAGTCCCGTGATGTCATTTGTGTGTGACACAAACACAACAATGGAGGACATCAAGGTGATGGTATACATGCTGAACAAAACCGTCTGTACCTTGTCGTTGGACCATAGTGTTGGTTAGTGTGTAGCCATTTCCCTCGTTGCCAGGTTTAAAAAAATGGCGGGTTTGATTCATGACTCATCCAGTGACATCACTCCCTGGCCAATCAGTGGCATGCAGTTTGATGACGTCACATTTGCGGCTCGACCCAGCTCACTTGAAACCCCAGTCGAGTACGTACTAAAAAAGTACCTGGTACCAGGTACTACCACTCAGTAGAAAAGTCTAAAAACCCGAGTTGAGTTGAGTCAAGACAAGTAAGTGCTAGTGGAAAAGAGGTTTTTGTGAATAACTCTCATACGATGTGAGAATGTAATCAAACTGTTTATCAGAGGGAACGTGTAATTTTTACAGTGGTGCTCTTTCACGTTCTATTGCCAGTTCACTTCACATTTTGCCAACAGGCAAAATAACTACTAGCCATGTGAAGTTGCTGGGTACAGAGTTAAACTTTGCTCAACTTTACAGATGTGTAATGTAAAACAAAATGCATGGGTAAAAAAAAAAACCAAAAAAAAAAAAACACTACCCTAAAACACAGAGATAGCAATGCTAAATGTCGAGCACAATGAGATGAACAATGAATGTTGAGTTTACTCTGGAGCTGTGAAATCCTCACCTGATAGTGTCAGGAATTGATTTTATACCCATGGAAAGCACTGAGACCCGAAGTCTGGTACCATGGTACATTTTACAGCCCACAGCCCAGTCAGACTTTACATGTTAATAGAGCTGGGCAATAAAGAATAGACCTCATTCTGTCTATGTTTTCACAGACAACACAAAACGCCAATGACAATGAGAATAGCGCAGTACTGAACCAATCATGTGGTTAGAGTTAGGCTAGATTGACGCATACAGTGTAGGAGTAGCAGCCAGCAGCAGCACATGTGCTAATGTTTGGGTTGCTACCTACTAGTACATTAGGAGTGCGAGCGGGACAAAAGACAACAGAAAATGTTAATGATAACTCAAGCAACATTGTTACCGAACATGACACCTCAACAGACACAGGCCGAGGCTCAAAAAATGAGGACATAGAGCAGTATACACTGTAAACTGTGTCAAAAGCATGTTTCCACAAAGGCAGGTAACATCATGACAGGGGTGCCATGGTAATACTATATATGTACACCTTTGTTTGTATAGCACTTTTCAAAACACACTGTTACAAAATGCTTCACAGTTTGAATAAAAGCCACACATTAAAGACAAGTATACATGTTTGAACACACAGACGTACAGATACATAAACACATAATCAACCATACAGTCAGACATTCATTCCAACATACACACTTCCATACACGCAAATACTTGCAAACTATGGCCCAAAATAAAGGGGAAAAGATTAAGGGAAAGCTAACCTATAAAAATGAGTTTTCAGCAGTCGTTTAAAACAAATCACAGACTCAGCTGACCTGATAGGCTGAGAAAGGCTGTTCCACAGTTTGGGCGCCAAACAATCACCTCTGGTTTTAAAATCAGAGCGTGGGACAGTTAGGAGACCCTGGTTAGAGGATCAGAGAGGCCGGCTGCAATGATAAGGTCTCAGAAGCTCTATATAAGCAGGGGCCTGTCCATGTAGAGCTTTATGTTAATAACAGGATTTTAAAGTGGATTCTGAATTTCACTGGAAGCCAGTGAAGGGAAGCAAGAATAGGTGTGATATGTGAGCGCCTGCTAGTTTTTGTTAGCAGCCTTGCTGCTGCGTTCTGCACCAACTGGAGATGGGCTGTGGAGGACAGAGATGCTCGTGAAAAGTGAATTGCAATAATCAAGGCAGGAGAAGATTGAAGTGTGTACTAAAAGTTCCAGATGACTGAATGACAGTAAAGGTTTGATTTTTGCAATATTTGAAGGTGAAGGAAACAAGACTGGGTGAGCTTTGAGATCTCAGAGTCAAAATTAAGGTGTTGGTCAAAGATAATACCAAGGTTCTTAGCACATGATTTGATGTTACTGGCAAGGAGGCTAATGTACTGACTGACCTCCTTAGAGAAGCAGTCAAGGCCAAACACTAGAACCTCAGTTTTGCTGGAATTGAGATGGAGGGAATTTGAATACATCCAATTAGAAATGGCAGAGAAGCTTTCACTGAGGCAGGAGAGGCTGTTGAGGTTGTTAGGCTTAACAGAAAAGTATAGCTGTGTATCATAGCAATGATAGAAGATTCCATTAAAACCAATTAGTAGATGACCCAGGGGTAACATATATAAAGAAAACAGAATTGGTCCCCAGGGGACTCCACATACGAGCGGTGCAGATGAGGACATACATTGATTAATATGAATTCGGAAGTATCTGTTGGATAAGTATGAAGTAAACCATTTGAGAGTAGTGATGCCAACCCAGTTTTGTAGTCTGTTAATAAGAGTAGCATGATCAACTGTATCAAAGGCTGCAGATAAGTCAAGCAGGACTAAAATGGAATGTTCACCCTTATCCAAGCGTATAAGAATGTCATTAGTAATTTTTAATAAAGCTCTTTCAATGCTGTGGTTTTGCAGGTAACTGGATTGGAATTTATCAAATATGTTTCCTTCAACTAGCTGAAGGAGCTAATGAGACACCTTACTCAAGGATTTTAGAAATAAATGGCAGTTTGGAAACTGGCCTGTAATTATCTAAAACAGTGGGATCTAAGGAGGGTTTTTAAGCATAGGAAAGATGCTGGGTGTTCTTCAATGAATTTAGGAGTGATAATATCCATTGGGCAGGAAGAAGTACCCATGTGTGAAACAATATTAAGGAGATCTGTCATGGAAATTAGTTTAAACTTGGAGAACAGAACAGGGTGAGAGACTTTGGCTGGTTGAAAGGGTACAGACTTGAACTGTGACCTGATACTGTCGATCTTGCCACTAAAGAAATCTAAATTGGATTGTGTTTATCATTACAGTTGAAAATGTCACAACAGTTGAAAATGCCAGATTTAAGGAGCTAATTAAAGTAACTGACCCTTATTACCAACTCTGTAGCCATACAGTGGGGAAAATAATTATTTGATCCCCTGCTGAATTTCTAAGTTTGCTCACTTTCAAAAAAAAAAAAAAAATGAACAGTGTCTCATTTTTATGGTAGTTTCATTTTAATGGAGAGAGACAGAATATCAACCAAAAATCCAGAAAAACACATTACATAAAAGTTATAAATTGATTTGCATGAAATTGAGTAAAACAAGTAGATAAGGGATTTTGAGGTCTGGAGACTAGCTAGACCACTCCATGACCTTAATGTGCTTCTTCTTTAGCCACTCCTTTGTTGCCTTGGTGGTATGTTTTGGGTCATTGCCATGCTGGAGACCCATCCACAACCCATCTTCAGTGTTCTGGCTGAGGGAAGGAGGTTCTCGTCCACTATTTTACAGTACATGGCCAGTCCACTGGCCTGTCAATACAGTAAGGTCAACCTGTACCCTTAACAGAAAAACAGCCTCAAAGTATAATGTTTCCACCTCAGTGTTTGACTGTGGGGATGGTGTTCTTTGGGTCATACTCAGCATTTTTCTTCCTCCAAAGAAGGCAGGCTGAGTTGATGTCAGATGGTTTCATCTGACCACAGCACTTTCTCCCTAACCTTCTCTAAAACATTTAGATGTTCATGACCTTCTCACCAACCGTCTTGTAGTCCATTCCAGCCTTGTGAAGGTCTACAATTTTGTCCCTGACGTCCTTTGACAGCTCCTTGGTCTTGCCCATGGTGGTGGAATGGTTGGAATGGAAGAAATTTATTCTGTGGATAGGTGTGCTTTATACATATAACGAGTTGAGATCAGGAGTATCTGTAATTGATTAATTGATTGATTGGCTGTGTGCCCACGTGGCACACAGCCAATTCTGGCTCCCACAGATTGATTACAATCTGTGGGAGCCAGAATTCTGGCTGGTTTGTAGAGGATCAAATACTTATTTCACTCAATGATATGTAAAATCAATTTATAACTTTTATGTAATGTGTTTTTTCTGGAGTTATGACTGATATTTTCTCTCCATTAAAATGAAACTACCATAAAAATTAGAGACTGTTCATTTCTTTGTAAGTAAGCAAACTTACAAATTCAACAGGGGATCAAATATTTATTGTCCCCACTGTAAGCATTTCTCTCAAATGGTTCTTTCCCAGCTATACATGTAGTGCACTGAAAACGCAACGTCTAGATGAACGGAATCAACTTTCTGGGATTTCCTTAACTGGATAATTGAGCATGCATCAAGATACAAACGTAATGCTTATTTAGGGGCAGCATGGTGCTACAGTGGTTACCACTGTTGCCTCACAGCAAGAAGGCCCTGGGTTCAAATTCTGGGTTCTGTGTGGATTTTGCATGTTCTACCCTTTATTGCGTGGGTTCTTTCCGGGTACTCCAGCTTCTCCCCAAAGACATGCATTATTGGCAATTCTAAATTGGCCGTAGGTGGGAATGGTTGTGTCAGCTGGGACAGAGAGCCCCTAGCTCCCTGAGAAAATTAATATCCAACAATTACCTCTCACAACATTGAATTTTGCAGTTCTGCCACCTGAAATTTGCTTCACATTGTGTCTGAAAACACCTTTAAGGCAATTTTTTTTTTTTTCCCCCCTTTCAGTTTGTTTTTTTTTTAATCCAGATTTGCTATGAATTTGTGGCATGTGAAATATTCACTTTGAATGACATTTTCTATGTCAACTGTTCTATCTTATGACTCTACAGTAAACTACATTCAGATGCCAGACATGATTATCTGGGGACACATATGTCTTTAACTTATATTTGAACCTAGCTTACAAGGAATAGTTTTGAGAGAGAATTGGGTCAGTTACAAACAAGCAGTCAATGGATTTCTAAACAGCTGCCTAAACACAGAGTAAGGTGTAGGTGGAAAAACAAAGTTGTGGGATTTCTTTTTTTCCCCTTATTTAACTTATCAGCTTAATTAGGCAGTATCAAAAAACCAAAGTCAAAGGAAGCATGGAAATAAAGAAAAAAACATCCAAATAACAGGCGCAAGACACTTTGCAGATTAACACCTGTCCATGCTGTCCTGAGACCCTGCAGGCTGGGATTCAATGAACTGCAAACTTTCATCTTTCAAAAATTTGAATTTGCACCTTTCTGCACAGGTGCAAAGAGGAACTGCAACAGAAACAAAAAGTCTCAGGAGCCCTTTGCAGGGTGACAGTAAAGCAGACCACCATTCTCTCAACAAACGAGCAGTGTGCCAAGTGGTGGCGTATACTCCTCGTGGGACTTCATTAGTCAACAGAAGCAGTGTGTGAAACAGCAGGCTGATCCGGCTGTCAGGGACAGGACGCAAGTCACTCAACCTTTCAATATTTTTACATAATGACTTGTGAATATGGTTGGCCTCCAAAGGACTGCAAATCACAGTGGCTGAGAGTGGCAGTGTAATCAACCCTGTGACTCCACTCTACCTATTAAACAAGTGCTACTTTTTTTATGTAATGAGATACAATAATAGTGTTTTAGCACAGAGGTCAGAAAGGTGGTGTGTAGTAGACTACTATATGTTATATTCAGAAATGTTTCTAATATTTCAAAATCCCAATGTATGAAGAGAGAGAACAATCATCCATTCATGGCCTCAGATGAGTGAGAGGTGATTTACAGATTGGTGTGGTAGAGTACTAGAGCTGCTACTCCTTCACATCGCGAGGAGCCAATTTTTGCGGTTTGGGCATCTGACTAACATGACTCCTGGGGGCCTCCTAGGTGAAGTGTTTTGGGCATGTCATACCAGGAGAAAGACCTAGGACACACTGGAGAGATAATGTCTCTAAGCTGGTTCGGGAATGACTCGCCGTATCCCCAGATGAGCTTGTGGAGGCGGATAGGGTGAAGCCTGAGCATTTACGCTTAGACTGCTGCCCCCATAACCCAAATAAGCAGTACAAAATGGATTGCTGGAGAAAAATGTTCTCTCAATTTCTTTCATACCTTAAACACGTTTTTTAGAAAGGAAACTTTACAGCAATTCCACACTATTTAATAAATAACATCCATTAATGACTCACATACATTAATGCATATCAAATCAACTTGGGACTACAGACAGATAAACCTTCCTTTTTTCCCCTTCTTTCCCTCAAATAGGAAAAATGTTTGCTTCTGGTATTTGGCTGGTATGAGGATAAATGTTGATAATAGCAGCAAATGATTAAATTTAAAAAAAAAAACAAAAAAACAAAGATGACGCTTAGCATGTACAAAGCTTGTTACTAAGAAACAGACTTTATTAAGACAACACCTTCCTTTCTTTCCCTGAGCAGGACCCAATCTCTTGTTTTCTCTATCTTTTCTGCCAGATGTTTCCTGGTTTGAGGCTCGTGAGATTTTTTTGCATTTCTCTTCACACCACAAAGACACAAAGAGCTGGGAGCAAATAACAGACCACTTTGATACATTTCAGTTTGTGTTGACACTGTGACAGATAAGAAATGATCCAGGCCTCATTTAGACCTTTGGACCTTGTCATTTTGAAACAAGGTTTCTACTGTCCAGTTGTGTTTGTTCAGTAGCTGAGTGAAACCAATTGTTTGGTCCATCAAACTCAAATATAGAATCTTCTTCAGAGACTGTGTGCAGAGAGACTTCACAACATGATGTTTCAGTCAGTGCCTCCAGAAACAGCTCAGTTCTGCAAATGTTGAGTGTAATGGTAGGTAGTCTAGTCCTTCCCACTTCCAAAAATCAAAGATTAATCCAGGGAGGCCACTGATGGAGCACCTTTCTCCTCAAGATACTAACGATTTTAAAATCTTTTTGTTCACTTATAAGTGCTTGCATTGGTCAGTTGACCAGCATTTGCTAGTAGTTCCAAGCACCAGACTGGCTTACACAGCCAATCAGTCCTTCACAGTTGCTCCAAAACTCATCAACTCCAGATCAGGTTGTCTACCTCACTGACAGTTGCCAAATGTTAACTAAAAACTCATATCTTCTCTTTACCCTTTTCAGTTTAGTTCTAATTTTCAACTGTGTCTTCCTGTAAACAGCAAAGTTTATTTTAAATTATTTATAATTATGTTCTTATTATGCTTTTAATTATGTTCCCTTACTGTTTTATGATATCGTTTTCCTATTTTATTTTATTATTTATTTATTTATTGTTTTATTAATTGTTGTTCAGCACTTTGGTCAACATCTCTTTTGCTTAAATGTGCTATATAAATAAACTTATCTTGACCTGAGGGGTGTACTACAAAGTGAGATTAATGAGTTAGAGAGATAGCTTAAAGTTAGTTTAAAGTCTGAGTTTTTTGTGTCACAAAAGTGGCTTTTTTAACCTTGCTAAATAACCATGGCAAGTTATGCTAAACAAATAACCTGGTCAGGAGCAGATTATGTTCAGAGTTTTGGTTTAAAATCAGCTGGAATGGCCACATTTTGAATGATTATTTTATTGACAGTACTTTAAGTGCAATACACATTCCCTGCTGGGGGAAAACGTTTGGTATGTGCAAGCTGTTAAGCCGGACCTTACTAACGTCATGAATGAAGACCAGCCATAAAGTTACAGCAGTGCAAACTGTTTATCACATAGTCACTGGAATTATTATTTTTATTATATTTGATTCTAATCTGCTGCCAAGTCTCATTTTATACTGTTGGAATTGCACCTACTGAAACACAGATTAGAAAACTGATCAGCTACATTTGTAGGCTATTTATCAACAGGAATATCTATAAAATTGATATCACTTTGATCTGCCGACAAACGAATGTCTCCCATATTGCACTATGGGACAAATCTAACCTTTAATGTATCCAGTTTTAAACTTTCAAAGCTCTAATGTGCAGCTGTCGTTTAGAAATAAACAGCAACACTGAAAACCCACCGAGTGTTAAAATTAACAAATCAAATTAAAATGTTAATTTTACCACTGTGTGCTAAATCTTAAGATTAATAATTTTCTGCAGCATTAATTTCCTGTCTTATTTGAAACTGTGTTGCATTTTACCGTTATATTTTTATGGTCTTTATAGATTTTTATCACCTATTTTATCATCATCATCATGTGATAACATCTCTGATTGGATAAAGCAGCACTCATTGGGATCATTTTTTGTGGACGAAGACTTATGACACATCAATCGCCCCCTTATATGTGAGTGCACAGAGCCTAAGGCAGAAAGCTCGGCTTAACAGAGAAAGCTGATAACTACTGTTGTGATACCCTTTATCTCCATCTGGGGTTTTAAGTTTTGTCAAGCCAGCTTACGAAAAGAAAGCTTGGCTATGTGTGATGCTGCTGCAACCAACGAGAGTTAAGACTGACAGGAGTATAATAAACGACCAATCGACCATCCTCCTGGAAAAAGTAGTGCAAAAGAAGTCTGTTATTTTTTTAGAATGCTGACTTGCACCACAAGGACAAACACAAAGTTTAACTTTAAACTTGTTTTTCTGGCAATAAAGAGAATATATCTGTTTGTTGGTTATACAATTTCCAGCAAATTAATTTCATACTTCTAGATATCTTCATTGCAGCCTAGCTACTGTACTGCTTGGAAGGCTAAAAACAACCATGTACAGTGTTAAACTCACTGTACTGTAGGTCTGACTGCAGAGTCAGGGTTGACCACCGGCACCATTTGGCCTGGGGCAGTCTGATGCTCTTCACAGAGGCTCCCCAGTTTGTGAGAGCCCTGCTGAGACATCCTTTCACTTCTCTAAGATGAAGACAAGGAGGAGGAGGAGGAGAGGTTACATAACCCTGTGAGAAGAGCTCCATCTCAGAGAATCTGACAAAGAACGAGAGATGACAAAGGAGGACGGAAGTTGCCTCTAGCAAATATGTGGCCAAACAAATTTGCACTCACAAACTACGAGGAGAAAAAAATAATGTCAACATCAGCAGAAGTAGCTTCTTCCTGCAGTGGAGAAGGATAGATGATATTTATCTTGTTTGTGTATTAAACAGTTCCCAGGGGATTACATGTGTGCAGGGAGGGCTGCGCGGGTCTCCATCAGGAGGGGGCTTCTGTAGTTATGTTTTTGCTGCTTGGTTTGCCAGCCACACTTGGAAACAAGACAAAAACAGAAATACCGTGAGAGGACTGGCAGCTTCCAATGTTTGAGAAGCCCAAATGAATAAATAAATAAATAAATAAAGCTTTTGTCAGATTCCTCATGCCAAAGAGAATCACACATATAAATAAAGAATTAAAGGCGACCTACTATGCTTATTTCCAGATCCTGCTGAACACTGCGAGTCCAAAAGGTCAGAAAAAAGAAAAAAAAAAAGGAGAGGGTGACTCCCTCTCTTGTGTCGATACAGAAAAGTGCCAGAAACATTTGATCCTTCATATTGTTTGGTCTCTCCTCATCTTTTCATCTCAGCAAGTGTCCTTTTCTTCCCCAGTCTATTAAAGCCTGTGTGTGTGTGTGTGTGTGTGTGTGTGTGTGTGTGTGTGTGTGTGTGTGTGTGTGTGTGTGTGTGTGTTTCAGAGTTCTGCCAGACTGGAAATGGTTTCACCAGTTTCTTTGGCAGCAGCAGCAGTTCCTCATTTACCTCTGAAGACTGAAGCAACAGGCCTGAGTTTCTGCAGAGCTGTAAAAAAGAGCACTGAAGTAGCCAAGAAAGTTGCTAGCCAGCGAGGTAGTTAATACTTGCTGCTATCCAGTTATACTGCAGCTGCTGCCAGACACGCTTACAAAACTGTCTGCAGGATTCTCCTGGAGGCAAAAATTGTGCAGCAAATGAATCAGTTTTAACTAAATTGATCAAGAGGTCTATGTGATGTTTACATTGAAAATAAATAGAAACAAGATTACTATCGACTTCTGTTCTCGACACACCATTTAGTCATCCTGCACAGATTTGCAGATCAGTGGGGAGAGTTTGATTAGCTGCCTTTCAACTTCTGATTTAAATGTATTTAAGTAAAGTATGAAATAAGAGAACAGCAAAAAGTCATTGGGCTTTTTGAGGAAACAAACATCCTTTTATGTGGACAGCCAGAGAGCTGGCTGTTTCATTCCTCTGACTCTTAAAATGTATAATCTTCACTGTAAGAGTTAAGCAGTACAGATGCTTGTTCCATTTCACAAAATATGAATCAAAAAGCCTTCTGAAACAGGAGGCCAAATGTTATCTACACCTTTAATTACTTTGTTGTTTTACATGATTTTTTTAAAGAAGCTCAGCCAGACAAGCTCCGCATAAAAAAAAAAAGACGAGTGCTCTTCTACTAACACTTCAAAGTGACTACCTTTAAATAACAAGCTGAAAGAGAGGTGTAGACATCATCCAGTCCAACATGCAAACTATGTAAACAAGGAAGATGTCACACGGCTGGTTTCTCCGTTTGTTTTTCCTCTATATAATTGTCAAGTTTGAGGTCAGTCTGATTCATACCTCTCTAAGAAGTGGCATTATAATCAGTGTAGGGTTGTCACAATGCTAAAATTTCAAACTTGATACCGATACCCAGAAAAATATTCAATACCATTTTTGATACCACAGGAAAATTTTGACCCCATCCTGGAAAAACAGAAATAATGACGAAGAAGTCATATCTCGAAAAAGTTAACTTGTTAATTTTCAACTAATTTTCACAACTACAAGTTAGATTTAACAAAGTAAGTATTTAAGGTCAAGTTTAGAGGTTTTATTCATTTTTATTTATTAATTTCATTATAGATCATGAAGGTGAAATATAGTTTAGAACTTTAAACCCAGGGGAAAAAAAAAAAAAAAAAACAGCACAGAACCTAATGTCTAAATTTAATGATTGTAGAAGAAGAGCATTATGGAGAAGTTAAAAATGAACTTTGGTTAAAGTGTGGTTATAGTTATGCTGAAATATTCAAATCTATTTTATTTATATAAAGTGCCTTAGATAAAAAATAGCACTCACTGTGAAAGATTGAACTGGTCACTGCCTGCATGTTAAAGCTGAACACACAGCTGCTACAACAAAATAAGAAACACATTTTAATAAGTTATTGTAAAAGTAGAAAAGTTAAAGTTTATCATCATGTCTACATCTGGTCCTCTCTCATCCACCATTCACACTGCTCCGCCTCAGTCTGCAGCTCTTTACATACTCGGCCTGAAACCCATCTGATTTGGCTGCTCTGCTCCGGATTCCACTCTTTATTTGCTCGGATTAGTTCTCCACACTCTGGACTCTCTGCTCAGTTCAGCTACAGTTCCCCCGTTGTTCTGCACAACCAGCAACCAGCCCGGTTTTCCATGTGTCCATAAATTACTCTGCCACGGCTCAATATTCCATCCACGACCTGTTCAGCCTGCAATAATTATTGATCTTTTATCTAACTGTAGTCAGCTATCCGCTACGTTAATGACAACAGATGGCTCATGTGGCTATCAGGTAATTACTAATAGTTAAATGGATAACTTAAACGTGTGTGCCGGCCAGGTTAACGTTTAACTGTTTAATACTTCAGTGTTGTTGAAATGGCAGCTTTACCGGAAATTACTCCTGAACTGTTGTTCAGTGTTATGAATGTCAGCTACTTCAGCTGTTAGTGAGAGGAGGAGCTGTGTGAAGTTGTCTCAGCTGGACGAGGCCAAGACACAGTTGCTATCGATACTGTTGCAAATGAGTATCTTAATTTGGTATTAATTTTTAGTATTGATTAATAACTAAGTATCTTTTTTTTTTTTTTTTTGGAGAACACTAGTGGTCACAGGTTGGTGTGATAGCTGATGATCTTAGGTATAGAGTGAGATGGAGGCAGATGATTCGCTGTGGCGACTCCTAAAGGGAGCAGTCGAAAGAAGAAGACATATCACTACAATTAAATTGGGATAAGAAATGCGTTTTACAAGTACAAATACTGTACTCTGTAGTGCCGTTTGTTACCCAGAATTCATAGATAGATACAGACAGACATTTACCTTTAAACAAAGATTCAAGACTCAAAGATTTTTTTATTGTCAATTCGCTGCATGTACAGGACATACAGGAGAATTGTAATACTCTCTCTCGCTCACCTTACTGTAAAGAAGAACATTAAGGACTCTGTGCTGCTGCTCTCACACTTACAGACGTGATGGAGAGGCACAGCCTCAGGATGGCTGTCAAACACACAAAGTAAAGAACACATGACAGGATAAACTACCTGTTAAAATAGCAATACTAAAAGTAGTTAAGAGTTTTAGCAGTTTTCCCACAAAATGTTATCTCTGTCATTCTGACTGAAAGCTACCCTTTATGCCAAAAAGTACTTGAACTTATTGCAATGCTTGTTCCTGGACCCAAGATCTGTTAAGTTCACTTTTTTTTGTTTTGTTTTTCATTAATCACGTCTTTACTGTCATATTTTTTTTTTACCAATGTTAGCATGCTAAATATAACATTAGCTTAGCCCACAAATAGCTTACATTAAACATTATGTGTTTATGTGATGATATGATGAACTCTGTAAAATAATTAGGAAACAGTATACAAGCTGAACAGGCAACAACACTAGAAATATTGTTATGAAAATGTAGATAACTACCTTTGAATATAGGTAATTCTGACTGTCTGGGTTCTACTGATGTTTAAAAAGTCCAAAAATGGTTGGGTTGAGAGACCCTTCTTTGAGATTTATTGATGGTTGTCAAACTACGAATAGGTACACTACTGCAACCACGTGGTAGGAGGTACAGATCTAAATGTCCAGTAGCACATTCAGACACATATATATTATTTCATAGCATTATTACATTTATCACTTATATTTGCATACCACACATGAAATTAAAACACAACTCTAAAACTTTAATTTG
>VUQS01074783.1:0-11435 GCA_015108495.1 Heterochromis multidens | reverse complement strand
TGTGAAGACTTATCCACATGGTTTAGTTACTGTATCCCAACCTCACCCAAACTGTGTATCTTAGGTGACGTTAGTGAGTTAGGTATTGAAGCAAATACATCACATATAGTCCTTACTGCCTTATGCATTGCTAAGAAAACTATCCTCATGAATTGAAAAGCAAAAAACAGTTTGAGTATTACTCAATATAGAAATTTACTTCTAGACCACATTAGTTTGGAGAGAATGTCTGCCTCTTCAAAAAACCAACTGGATGAATTTATTTCTCTCTGGTCCCCGCTGATCAGTTCCATTACTTAGTTGGGGGTGATCGGCTGTAGACTCGACTCCGAGTTTCTGCAGGCGGCTGGAGGGGGTCTCTGGGACTATGGGTGTCCGGTGGCTGCCTGTGGGCTGGAGGGCTGCGGCTGCTGTTTCGGTGTGTCTGGGCGTCTGCCTTGGTTGGTGGTGGCAGGGGGCCGGGGTGAATCTGCCTTCTGGTACTTGGGGCGTGGGGCCTCAGAACCAAAGGCATGAAACCACAACACCAAAGCAACTCATACCAGGTACAGGGAAATAATAAACAAGACATGTAAACCCTAAGAAATAACAGAGAGCTAGATATAACTATCCTACAGAACCATAAAACAAAAATGATCAAAAACACAAAACCAGAAAAAGCCCAAACATCCCAAAACTCAAAACCCTGGGTCCAAGACTCAGGGACTGTGACATCTGTGCCACAACCCAACCTATTACAAAAATCAGCCATGGCAAAATCTTATGTGATGGAATTAGAGGAACAATCCAGCCAGAGCCACTTTGCAACGAACCAGAAGTGATCACATCCTGACCCTACAGCAGCACCTCGAATGGTCTAATTCACACATTTCCAGAATCACTCAGTTCTATGTTTGTTGTATATTTGTTATGTTGATGCCAACAAGAGAAAGCTGACTTAACATTTTGAATCCAGCAAGACAGTGTCAGGAACCCACAGCCACCATAGCTTTGGTCCAGCTTTGGTACAGTACAAACTGACACACCAAGGCTTTTAATGCTGTCAGAGTAGAATTTGAAAAATTCTGAAACAAACACTGAACGCTCCAAATTTGTGAGTGTAAAAAGAGCTTAGAGAAAGTTGAGCCTGGTGTCAAAATACAACTAAAAACAAGACCTTTATATCATAAAATGTGTTTTAACCACCAGCCTTTTCCATATGGTGAAACATCCAAGGTACCAAAGCTTTTTTCCATTCCTCTACACCATAGACATTAAATTAGTGCAGTTTTGAAGCGCCTTGAGGCGACTTTTGTTGTGATTTGGCACTATATAAATAAAACTGAATTGAATTGAATTGAAATTGAATTTTGCCCTTGAAACTGTGATGGTCTATCTGATATCCTCATGTTGGTGTTGTTCCTGAATCAACATAATAATGTTTGTCCAGGATCAACATTGCATCTGACCAGTCACATTGTAGTGATGTCATAGTTTTGCAGTGTGGAAACACCATCACACCATCACACCACACACCACACACCAAACCGTAACTGTAACCATAACCCCATAACCCTAACCCTAACCCTAACTATAGACCCGTAACTCTAACCACGGTCACATCCTAACCCCCAACTGTAACCCTGACCCTAACCACCCGCTTTTTTGGATTTTTTTCCTGAGTGGACATTGGCAGGTTTTTTACCAAGCCTGGAACAACATTAGTTTTGTTGATTCTGGAACAACAACCCAATCATATCAGATCGTGCAAACTTTGACATATCTCAAGACATGGATGCTCACATTTTGTTGTAGACAACTTATTCTGAAAAAAGGAAGAAAAAAAAAGAAACCAAAAATAAAATTTTGGCTTTGATTAGGTTGAAGATTTTAACACAATTTAGACTCTCTCATCCTGCCATCACAGACATTTTCCACACACACTGAATCAGCAAAGCCACTGGTACTGCGGATTACCCCATGCACCCCTCACACAAACTATTTACCCTCCTGCCATCTGGCAAGAGTATTTGGGCCCTTACTGCCAGACTGTGCAATTTCTTCCCCCAAGTCATCAGACAGTGACTCAGGGACTGGTCTGAAAACACACACACACACACACACACACACACACAAATAAGTAAATTCCACTTTATATACATATAGTTATTCTTTGTTTGTATATTTTGATTTTTAATGTCATGCACTTTTTGTAATTCTGTGTAGCTTCATATGTATCACAAGGAACATTTCACTGTGTACTATATTACATGTATATTGTTGAAATGAGCTAACAATGGCCTAACTGTATTAGAGGAGAAAAGAAAATGATTACATTTGCTTCAGATATCTACAGTCAAATAAGGATGATGCAACTTTTCAGTTTATCACTGAAGTGATATCATTGGCTGGTTGCCAAAACAGCCTTCCTCAGAAACTGAAAAAGCTTTTACATTTTCAGCTTAACCACTGGTGTGGCTATAAAAAAAACCAAACAAACGAAAAAAATCCCCCAATTTTTTGTTTAACCTTAACACTTCATACCTCTCAATGTGAACGCATATAGTGCATCCAGAAAGTATTCACAGTGCTTCACTTGTTCCACATTTTGTCATGTTACAGCCTTATTCCAAAATGGATAAAATTCATTTTTCACCTCAAAATTCTACACACAATACCCCATAATGACAAAGTGAAAATACTTTGCTTGAAATTCTTGCAAATGTATTAAAAATAAAAACCAAAGATATAACATGTACATAAGTATTCACAACATTTGCTCAATACTTTGTTGCCAAAGGTGCTTCAACAATTACAGCCTCAGGTCTTTTTGAGTGTGATGCTACAAGCTTGGCACACCTATTTTTGGGCAGTTTCTCCCATTCTTCTTTGCAGAACCTCTCAAGCTCCATCAGGTTGGATGGGGAGCATCAGTGCACAGACATTTTCAGATCTCTCCAGAGATCTCTTGATGCATGCTCAATAATCCAGGTAAGGAAATTCCAGAAAGCTGAATCTGTTCATCTGGACGTAGCGTTTTCAGTGGGACTTCCTCAGTCTCAGCTGACTGCAGGTTTCCCCACCCTTATAAACAGTACATTTGCATAATGACCGAAACTAACACCACTGACTAACAATGAGCCATGAGGTTAGTTTATCTCTTGATGCATGCTCAATAATCCAGGTAAAAGAATCCCAAAAAGCTGAATCTGTTCATCTGGACATGAAAACGCTACGTCAGATGAACAGATTCAGCTTTTTGGGAGGTCAGTTTATATTAATCAGTAATATATTAATTATATTAATACATTTTAATGATCATGAAACTGACCTCATGGCCCAACTTTTTTCACTTTCTCATTATGGGGTATTGTGTGTGTACAGGACAAAATGTGGAACAAGTGAAGCACTTGGGGTCATCAGGGATCCACCCTGGAGCTAGACCTGGGGAGTGGCTCGTCGGCGAGCATCTGGGTTCAGGCTCAGCAACAGTAACAATTATGACTGAGGCCTCTATGGCAGGGGTTCTTACAAATAGCTGAGATCAATATCTATTTCTTCATTCCACAGATTTGACAAAGCATCTTCAGATTTCATAACTATAGACAGATTAGATGTAAATATATTTTGTATTTTGTGAACACCAGCACCATCAGCAAAATTGCATTATTTAGCTGATATTTGATTACATTATGAATGCTTTTCTTAGTTACAGTTATACTTTAAATCAGGTTACTACAATGGCTAGTAACTGTTTTTGTAGATGGCTCAAGTGTCACTTGGATCAGCTTACTCATTACATTAGGTATGATGAGCCACAAGACCACATTACTCCATACCCCATATTTTGTAATCTATTTAAGCTAGGTACACTGATAAGCACCACATTGGTGCTGTTGTTAGCAGACTTGCCTCACAGCAATAAAGGTCCTAGTTCACACCTCATGGGGCCTTTCTGTGTGGATTTGGTATGTTTGTAACATGCCTGTGTGGGTTTCCCTCCAGGTACTCTGGCTTCCTCCCACAATCCAAACACATAATTGTTACATTAATTGTTCATTCTTAATTGGCTGCAGTATGTGTGGTTGTCTCTTTCTCAAATGGACTGGGAAGCTGTCCAGGGAGAATTGAGCTAGGTTCTAGCCCCCTGTGACCCAAAGTTGGACAGGTGGTTAAGAAAATGGATGGATGGGTACTGATAAAGTTTCAAAAACCAATCCTAAGGTTATTTCATGCAGCTCTTTTATTTCTGTCTCATATCCCATAAACTATAACTCAAATAAAGAAAAGGGGTTATTTTTCTTTCTTTCTTTATCCACTCTTCTCTCTGCAGTGTGTGCTTGAAGAAACTGGAACCTACTGATGTTGAGAAATTTGTGGATTGTGTGAACATTTCTGCCTTGAGGGGCAACAAGAAGAAATGACTACTCTAATATAACCCTGCTGCTGTGCAGATTTTCCTAATAAATCATATTGGATGCAGAGTCCAGCTGAGAGTTGGGAGGGAGGGTGCCAACAGAATCCCTGCTGTTCTGTCAGGACAAAAATGCCCTGATCCTCCCATGAGATGGTTGCCTTAGCGATTATGTCGCGCCCTCGGACTGGCAGGAAATCAGAAGTGCCTGAAGGCATACTTCTGACCTCTGTTGCTGCAGATCAGAGCTGCATGGACATGGACCCAAAGTATGTCTAATTGCACTAAAGGGGGAAATCTGACAAGCAAGTCTGTGGTTAATGGCTGCCAGTGACTGATGCTTCCTTCATGCTGCCCTGAAGTGAGCACTCAGCCAGCCACTTCCTGTTTGTAATCGGATAAACAGCAGATTCGACCTGGATGGATGGAAACCCTCACTGAGAATCTGATTCTTCCTGCTGCAGAGCCAACATGTGAGCATATTTATTTCATTGTTTTCACATGAGTTTTACAATGAAATTTAGTGGCTTTTACAGGAACCTGAGTTTTTTAGGTTGGCTCCTTTAAGTTTTATATCATATGAAATTTAAACGGACAGCTTGGAACCCACCTTCAAAGTACCTTTCACCCTGTTTACTGTACATTTCATTCCTTAAGTTTTGATGCAATAATACAGAAATTTACACTATACGACTATTACATTTACTCCAGACTTCACAAAGGGAACAATGAATATTTGTAGAAGTGTACTTTTTAGAAGCAGCTGTCCCTTCAGTCATAAAAAAAATAGCACAGAATTTAAAGTTTCCCTCTAAATAAAAACATTAAGCACAAAATAAGCTTTTTTCTATTTCACACACACTCACACTTTCACAAAGAAACCTTTACATGGAGTGTAATGTTGCCAAACAGTGACTGCATTCAGTTCTGATGCTTTCAGTATTTATGAAAAAGTTTAAATTATAAAATGTGTAAATTTATGTAGAACAAAATGGGATTTTGATGCAGACTGTATAAAAATGTGTCCTAATTTGCAGCCTTTTGTTTTAGCTGTTCAACTGTGATAAAAATCATGGCGTAATGAAGCTGTTTCAAATACACACAGCAGCTACGACACATCAGAAGATTAGCATACAGTAACTTGCTGTTTCAACTGTCACTAAAACAGACTAAAAACAGTCTTTTTCTTTCTTGTTTCTTAAATTTCCTCTTTCTGATTTGGCATTCAGTTGCTGGTGCTGGCTGTTAAGCTCAAGGCAAAAGCCTTGTTCATAAAGTGGTTCACAAAGCCTTCTAATATTTTATCACCCGAGATGACCACACTGACATCTCATTTACCACTGGAGGTCTAAGTACCCCTAACCAAATACCCTGTACCCTAACATCTAACCCTATGCTATCAGAATATGTGATCATTTATTTATTTATTGGTTTATTTATTTTTAGCCTGATTTCTTCCCCAAATCTCGGCAACAATGGACTAAAATAAATAAATAAACATTCTAACAGATACACAACAAAAAACATCATTTATGACTAAATGACTAAATAACTGGACTGTTAGTTTTTACCATTAAAAACACAAACACATTCTGACTGATTTAAGCAGCTGGTGTTACTCTCTGATCTGTCCTTCAGTTGTCAATATAATTTAAAACAGATATTTGATAAAACAGAGATATGCAAACTCATCACAAGCAGGGGATCAGTTTACACAATGTAACACATTCCTGAAACTGAAAATTACAAGACTGGAGGACTTTATTGCTGCTAAAGTGCACCAGTGGATAGCGACATGAAGCAGGAGTTATAATATGATGTGATCCTGTTATCATGCATGTTATCATCCATCCTGTGGTTGTCAGCCAATCCAAGGAAGCAGGGTGGGCGAGTGGGGCAGGTAAGCGGATACAGTTCATGTCAGCGGTACTCGGTCACTTTGACAAACATGTGCTTCAATTAGAAAAGCCATTAATTTAAATTTTAGCTGCAATCTTGCCTCACATCTCCGCCTTCTGCTGCACAATGGCTGACTTTGTTCATTTTGTGGTTGGCCGACTTCAAGTAATAGAGGTCTTGCATACAATCTGCAAGGATTTTTTTAAGCATGTGTGTGTGTGTTAAAATAGCTTTGCTATTCAGGGGCTGTTGAGCTTCCAACAGAGTAGTGTGTCAGCAGAGTTGGGATGTAAAAGCTAGTCCAGCTCAACCCTCCCAAGCTGTAAGGAGCCTCCTGCTCAGTGTGCCTTAATAACTTTGATGTCTGTTCTTTTAGCGTCAACCTTTGCTACACGACAACCATTAGCAGCTTTTAACAGCTGCTAAACACTCTTTAACATCATCATGGGGCTTAGACATTCTGAATAAGAACTATAAAATTATTACGCTTTAAACAACCACCTGACAATACAACTAAAACTGAACATAATTAACATGTACAACTGTCTCTAGATTAAGGGTACATTGCTTCTCATTATTCAGATTTATTATAAGATAGTTTTTCATATGCTCAGCCATCAAATGAAAAGTCCTTTTGGACTTTTACCCTCTACCTCAAAGCAAATGGTAGAGATTGTGGTAGAGAGGGAGATGAGACATGACTAAAATGGTAACAAATCCTATTAATCATTTTACTCCTAAATCAGTTTTTTTTTCTCACCTGTTATAACAAGACTGATGTTCCATTCTTCAGCCCCGTCTCCAACACAATAAATTTAAATACATCTAATTTACAACCGCAAATGTGTTTTGAGGAAAAGAAATACCGGTTCAATTATGTTTTTATCATCTTAATGAGAAAATGTTGTTAATGGATGTATCTGCAAGTAGCAAAATGTTCACTGACAACATGCTCCATTTCATTGGTTTAGTTACCTGATAAAAAAAAACTTTTTATATATGATCTTTTGGCATCAGCAGTGCTGCGAAGGTTAGCTGCTAGGAAATGTATTTTGTCAACAACAACTGTGTGTGTGTGTGTGTGTGTGTGTGTGTGTGTGTGTGTGTGTGTCTGTGTGTTTTCCAGCGTTATTTAGTTGGTATAATCTCCTGCCTTCATTTAGGGCCACCATGTCTCTGAAGAAAATCAAACCTTTCACAATGGGACAATCATTGAGGGAAACCTGTCACCCAGCAATCAAAAGCTTTGGATGATCCTTCTCTCCACAATCACTCACTTTTATCTTACCCTCAATTGTTGGCGCTCAGAGTAGAGTAAACATGTTCGTGCCCTGAAGCTTCTGTTTTTCTCCTCTCTGTAAGTTCAGCTAAAATCTGTTGCCCGCTGCCTTGAATTCAGCTGAGCAGTAATAATCAGCAGCAGACGATCCTAATTACAGAGCAGTGAGTGTCTGGCTGCAGCTGAGGTCAGAGGCCAAGCGCAGCATATTAAAGCCATTGTTCTCCCAATGATCCTGCTGGCCTCCCGAGGCTCTCTAAACTAAGTGAACTACTTCCAGTGAAAAACTTGCGAGTGGACTTTTGTCTCCCCAGAGTTGGAGTTAATGGGAAAAGGAAACTGAACTTTTCTGTGAAGCTTAACTGTTTAACTTGGAGCTGCTCGCTGCTGTCTGCGTTCCACACCACAGAGCCTTTTCTTTTCTCTTTCATTTTGTTTTCTTCAGAGGTTTGGATCCCCCGGCTTCCTCGTTGTACCTCGCCACCCCCGGAGAGCAATCCGGGCCTCGGCCTTATCTTTGGGAGGCACATTTCCCCGAGGGAAATCTCCCAGCCTCCACCTTGGGTTCTGCACTTAAGTGATGAACAAGTGAAACATGGACGCTCTTTGTCTGCTCGCCGCTAATCAGCGAGGCAGAGCGCTGCTGCTGCTGCTGCCATCTGGCCTCGCTGCACTACCTGCATCACTAACATTCCTCCTCCTTCCCTCTCTCTTCTTGTCTCCCTCTTCCTCCATCCCTCCATCAAAAACTTTAAAATGTCCTATTAAAGTCGTAATGAAAAGGAGAGTCCTGCATTCAGCACTTTTACTAGTAAAGTATCAGAATCGAAAGTACTCATTGTGTCAAAGCTCGTGTGCAGTTTAGATTTGTTGGAGTGGTGTAGAAATCTTGAATCTGCAGTTTGTGTAAATTTCACATTTTTGCCTAATTTGAAGAAAGAAAAACAAACAGAAAGGATGAACTGTATTCAATAAAAATACACTTTTGTAAGTTATTATCATATTATTTTACTAGTGTCCTAAAGTGTACCAAGTTTTTTATCCGTTTAAATGGTACATCTATTTTTTCTATGGCAAACAATAAAGTTGAATTGCAGTCATTAATTTCAAATCAGTATACTATCAACTATAGGCATAATAGTACAGATGATATATCAACCTCCACACAGAACATTTGCATTTATTCCCCCTTTTTAAAAAACGAAAAAACAAAACAGAAAGAAACATAAAAGAATCAGAGGACTTAAAGCAAACTTGCTCTAATCTTACTAACAGATGCAACATTGCCTACAACAAGAATGTCTCTGTTTTTGGCAATCAAGAAGCTCCAGTATTCAGCCCATTAGAGAAAAAGAAAGAAAAAGATTTAGATTAAAGATTACAATGGTCGGTTTTGCCCTTTAATCTTGAGTCTTTGTGACTGTTTTCAGCATGGCTCATATTTTTAGATCCCTTGGTGGAAGTCGTGTTCTATCTCCTTGCACTTGTGCCTCTGAGATGCACACTGGTTGAGTTTCATTTTTGGGGAAGTGGACCAAGTAACAAGGAGGCAAATCTAGTGAGTAGAGTGGGTGGTGAGCAAAGATTGTAGCAAATTAAACTTTAGTGTTTCCAGTGTGCTGCTACAACAATCCAGGTACCACAGTTCAGGCCATGTTCTCTCTCAGACACCTCAGGATGTTACAGTAGAACCCCTTGATTAAAGTCTGACCCTGGAATGAAAATTCAGTACAAGCATGCTCCTGCTCACCCTCCTGACCTGAAGTTCCACCTTTCAGGCTCAGAAACAGGACTCTTCCACTGAAAAGTGTTTAAAGCTGCAGGGTTGTAGCTGGACTCTCATTTCTCATTATCTGTGATGATTCTGTGCACGAAGGTTTGGTCAGTTTGAAGAATTTGATGATTGCTACCTGCTAAGTTTGGTGCCCATGATGACATGCACAAGTGCAAGTGTTGAGAACAGGACTTCCAGGAGTGTTGTACAAACTGCAGCTGTGCTGGAAGTGGCCCAGAGCTGCACAAGAATTTGAACTGAGTATTTGTTTATTTTAATTCTCCAGATCTAATAATTACTTTGCCACTAGATGATGTTTCTTCTAGCTTATTTTTGGAAATGTTTGCTGGTTTTCTGACTAATCTTTACTCTGCATAGTTAGTACATGATTCAGATAAATGAGCCAAAAGAATCAGCAGAATTCTGACTGAAACGCACAAGCTAATAAAGTCTCAAACAAAAGACACAAAAGAGGGCAAAAGGGTGAATTATGTCCGTGTGGAAGGCAGTATAGTACGTTGCAAAGGAGAGGAAAAGGAAAATTCCAGAAAACTCATTTTATATCTTTATACCATCTTAATTAATACTTGCATCCAATTTCATGTGCTTCATATGTTCTAGTATGTGTAAATATTTGTTAAGGTCAGTTATTAAAAGGAACAACAATGTTACAATTTTGTGAAGTACTTTATACAGAACAGCAACTAATATATCTTCAGGTCAACAATGTGTTTGGAGTTGGTCAGGTGTTGCATTCAAGTTCACCTTATCTATCCAGTTTTCTCTATGATCACTTCAGTTCATAACTGGTTCAGAAAAATGCTGGTTTGAGATCAGATGCCTCGATTCTTTGCCTAATAAAGCTTATTAAACAGTGCTCATTAAGCTGCTGTTGATCTGCAGCGGTCACTCGGCTTTCTCTGTGACAGGAGTCAGCTGTATTCATCAGCAGGATTGTAATCAGAGTCCAGAAGGAGAACATATCAGTACTGGTCTCCTACTGCTGAATATGTAAAGCCTTATTGAAGCTACGCTCCAGCAATTTCTCTTAATTATTGGAATAATCAGATTGAAGGAAAGGAGAGGCTTCACTTATTGGATTAGCTGAGACGATCTTCTAACGTGACCCATCTCTTCGTCTCTTATCTGCCTTGCTCTATTCAGCTCAGTAAGATTCAATCAGCTTTATTGGCCCCAAAATTTTCAAACAATATGTACAACACAAGGAAGTGCAATAGAGATAATTACAAATAATTTAAATATTAATATTAACAGGCACGATGATTGCATTAAGAAAGAAATTAAAAACCTAAAAAACAAATAAAGACCACTGTTTCATGTACTGGTTAGACATATTAAAAAAAACATTAAAGCAATAATCATGGGCAGTGTGCAATTAATTCATTGAAAATAAAGGATTTAATACTTTTTTCTCTTTTTTTTGTATACCAGGGACCTTATTCACAGAGCAATGGATCTACAGTGAATGTGCACACAAAATTAAAATTATATATATATATATATATATATATATATATATATATATAGTACTGTGCAAAAGCTTTAGGCAGGTGTGAAAAAATGCTATAAACAAAGAATGTTTTCAGAAATATAAATAATGATTGGTTATTTCTATCAATTCACAAAATGCAGGACAACGACCCCAAACATACAGCCAAAGTCATTAAGAACTATCTTCAGCGTAAAGAAGAACAAGAAGTCTTGGAAGTGATGGTATGGCCCCCACAGAGCCCTGATCTCAACATCATCGAGTGTGTCTGGGATTACATGAAGAGACAGAAGGATGTGAGGAAGCCTACATCCACAGAAGATCTGTGGTTAGTTCTCCAAGATGTTTGGAAGAACCTACCAGCCGAGTTCCTTCAAACATTGTGTGCAAATGTACCTAGAAGAATTGATGCTGTTTTGAAGGCAAAGGGTGGTCACACCAAATATTGATTTGGTTTAGATTTCTCTTTTGTTCATTCACTGCATTTTGTTGATTGATGAAAATAAATGAACAACACTTCCATTTCTGAAAGCATTCTTTGTTTACAGCATTTTTTCACACCTGCCTAAAACTTTTGCAC
>VUQS01074782.1:0-19273 GCA_015108495.1 Heterochromis multidens | reverse complement strand
CTCAGTTTGTTTTTCAGGACGTTTCACAATATGAAAAAGCAGAACTTCACATCATACAGATCCAATATCTGATTTATAAATGAGGACTTACATGTAAGCTTTAAATTTCCAGTTTATCAAATCCCACTGAGCATCCTTACCTTTAAATCTAACCTCTCTTCTTCCTCTCCTGTCCTTCTTTCTTATCTTTCGCCATCTCTGAGTGAAGTTATCTCTCATTCTTTTCTCTCCCTGGAAATACAGCAGCTGGACCTTTAGCCATCAGACACGCTGTGAGACAAACTGCACACAAACAGTTTGTGTGTTTGCTGATATTTGTTGAGCTGATAGAAACGTTGCATTTGAAATTACCTGACACTTAAAAACTGTTACTCCCTTTATGCTCGCTCCTCTTCTGTAGGGCTAACTAGATGCTGAAGTACCGCGATCATAAATTATGGACATCTGCACTCGTTCCAATGTTGAGCCAAAAAACACCGGCTCACTTTAACCCCTGACTATGATGCTATAAATGATGCATAAATTATATGTTTTTGCCTCTTTCATCTCTTTGTATGTGATAACCCTGGTGACTGATACACTGATAGGATTTCCTGTTATGTGTTATTGTTTAGGCTCAAATCAGTTTGAAGTTTGAAGGCCTGAAATAATAAAAAAGTAACAAGCCCATTTTGAAAATGTAAGGAGTAGAAAGTACAGATATTTGTGTTAAAATGTAGGGAGTAAAAGTAAAAAGTTGTCAGAAAAATAAATACTCAAGTAAAGTACAGATACCTGAAAATACAGTAACAAAGTATTTGTACTTTGTTACTTCCCACCTCTGTATATGACTGAGTCAGAGGATGCTTGGAAAACCTTAGTTTATTTAAAAACACTTAAGGGACAATCACAGCAAATAAAAATATAGGATATACTTTATTTATCCCAAAAGGTCAGCCATAACATTAAACACAACCTAAACCAAGGTAGAATGACTCGACAGAATCAAATATGACTAAACAAATATCTCACTAAGGTGAAAAATACACAAAAGGAAGGAGATCAGTTTATTGTAACTGTCCTTTTATGGACTGATCCAGTCTGATTTTTTAAACTCTGAAGAAAGGACAGCATCAGCCTGTGGGATAAAGTCTATGAGGTACTCCTGTCTCTATAATTGTTATGCTAAAACTATTTCTTGTCATTAAATAATAATTTCCATAATCAGTGCAGCATTCATATATTTTTCCATTTGCATTGCAGACCTGAGATATAATATAATAATCAGCTTCTTAAGATTTGTAAGGTAGCTAAAGTAGGAGTTCAAGCAGATAGTTAGGAGTCTATTGTAACCTCATCTTTCCTAAGCCGACACAAGAAGTGTTGTTGGCTAAAGATAACCAAGCTGGGACTGAAAACTGAGAATAAACAGTATTGTAAATGTCAACACTGACTTTTAGTCTCATGGGGTAAAGTCCTGTATTTGACTCATTCATTCAGCACAGCCTTTTCACATGGACTCTTCAGTCTACCTCACCTGACCTCCTGAAGCCTTTCTGCAAAAAAAACATCCCACTTTCTTTACATTTATAGACATCACTGAATAAACTTGGTGTCTTTTTGTCTTTTGTTTGAGCCTCTGAGTTTACTGAAGGGCAGCACAGTAAATTTATCACAGTGAACCTTGTTTATTGACATCGAGGTTAACGATCAGTGTTTGTGTCTAAATGCCGATCTAATTACAAAAGCGCTCTGATTTCAGGTCTATTTATTGATTGAACTTTTTTTTTGTTTTTCAGCCACACTTTAAAGAAATCTGGCACTTCTGATGTCTGGCAGGCTAGATTTAAGTGTCAGAAAGGACAAGAAGTTTTTAATCTTTTTCAGCACCTGGCAAACAAAACAGTCAGGTGGAAGGAATTTGTAAATATGTATCATTCAAACAAGCTGGAAAGTCAATATTTAATATTTTAAGTAGTCTTCAGGAATAGTTCTTCACGCTTCTTGAAGGACATTCAAAGCTCTTCTTTGGATGTTTCTGCCTTTAGTTCTGTTCTCTGTGAAGATGATCCCACAGTGCTTCAGTAATGTTGCAGTCCGGGCTCTGTGGAGGCCAATCCATGACTGATAGTGTTCCACTGTGTGTTTTTCTATTCAGCTATGCTTTTACTGCACTGGCAGTGTGTTTGGTGGGGTCATTGTCATGATGAAAAATGAAGCCGTTGCCAATCACACACTTTTCAGATGATATTGCATGGTGGATCAAAATCTGATGGTACTTTTCTGTGTTCATAATTCCATCAATTTTGACGAGATCTGCAACACCACTGGCTGAAATGCAGCCCAAACCATGACAGCGCCTTCACCGTGTTTTACAGATGGCTGCAGACTCTCACTGTTGTACCTCTGTCCTGAACTCCTCAGTACATACTGATGATGATTTGAAATAAAAGTTTCAAATTTGGATTCATCACTCCATCAGACCGGTTACCACTGATTTTCAGTCCAGTTCTTGTGTAATGTGGCACCTCAGCCTTTTCTCCCTGTTTCTCTTCCTTAAGAATGGCTTCTTACAGTCACCCTTCCACTGAGACCATTTCTGATGAGGTTTCAGTGAACAGTAGATGGATCAGCTGAAGGTCCAGATGCATCTCTCAGGTCCTGTTTCAGGTCTTCGCTGTTTTTTTTTGTCCTATTTCTTACAGACATGACTTTCCAATACTTGTCATTTGCTGTAGATAGATTTTTAGGCCTGCCACTTCCCTTTTGTCCTCCACTTGTCCAATTTAAGGACACCATGCCAAGATATGTGAAGTTTTCAGCTAATAGCTGTCTGGAAATCACCTTGTTGGTACAAAAATACGATTACATGCCTGTCCGACTGTGTTATCTTTGACATTTTTCATAGATTCAACTACAGAAATGGGAACAAAGTATGTGTTTTCTTTTTAAAGAAGAAGAAAGTCTGGATCCTTGGAAGCAAATTATAAAGAAATGAGGCACAGTAGTGTTTGTACGCAGATAAGAGGGGAATAGCCCAAGCAGAGATTTATATATAAAAAAACAACCCACACCAGTGGGAAAGTCTGAAGGCATACAGAGACAGCCACTTATATTAGATGGTATCTTTTTAGGTACTGGTCAGGTGTATTCCTAAAGAGCAGACCAAAGATTTATTATATGAAAGCTCACATTTAAAGAAACGTTTTCTTTTTAGACTGAATTTGTGCCTCAGTTCTTCAAAAGACATGATAACATCAGAGTTTTGATGATACAAATCTTAGATACAGTTCTTAGGAGGTCTGGAGTTGCATCTTCTCTGTCTCGTTTTTGCACCAACAATAAAAGTTATGAAAGATTATTAACTTTAGTGATTGGACAGAGTAACCAGTAGCAGTAAAACAAGGCTGAACATGATGAGACTGAGTAGATCTGACTACTGAGGTGAACCACACTCAAAACTTTCAGGGATAAAGGGAAGAGAAACCAGGCTGCTATGAAGCTTCTCTTTAAGAGTACAAAAAATTTTGTTTTTTGTGAAAATGCAAATAGTTTAATGCCAAAATGAGCACCAAACCACCTGCCTCAGCTGTGTCACTCCTACTTCTGCACATGTAGAGACAGGAAATTAATAAGCACAAAAGAGCGACACAGTTTGAGTCACATTTCAGCTTTGCACCAACATGAAAATAAGCTTTTCGTGCAGCTATGTGTGTGTATAAACTTTATAAACCTTGTTTTATTTGAGCAAATGGTTCATGCAGTAGTATTTTTGTTCATGAGGGCTTTTAGTGGACTGTGACTGGGTCAAATAAACACACAGAGGGTTAGAGACACTGATAACACTGAGTACACACAGACAGATTCAGCCATGATCCTGACAGGCCGCAGTTTGTGTCTTCCTTCTCGATTCATCGTCCAAGAGCTCTTCTCTGTGGCTCGAGATGCCAGCATCATCCCTGATATCTCCTTGGATCCTGTCCTCACCACCTTCCTGTCACTGGACTCCTCAGCAGCGCTGCAGCATCAGTACAACTTCTTACAGCGGAGCATGAGCAGGGAGCAACAGACCACATTCAACCTCAACCTGACGGCGGAGCTCGGAGGCAGCAGGGTCACCTATGGTGGAGTCGGAGTTGTCGCTCTGGCTCTGTCCATGCTTTTTGACCAAGTTGCCCAACAGGTAGATAAAACTATTGTGTTTAGTGGATTGATTTTATTATCCTTGCTTTTTCTTTTCCTTTGCATTCCCCTCTGTCTGAGTTTGGTCCTGTTCCCTCTTTCAGTTTACACCCTTTTTTTTATTTTGAAGGTCAGTGGTCATGTGGTTTTTTGCATCTTTACTTCCTTCCTTTGCTCTTTTCCCCACACTCTTTAGTGTCTCATTATTACACCTCTTACCTCCTTCTGTGTATTCAGTCTGTCCTTTCTCATTTCTCAGTTTGTACCTCTTTGGAAGCCTGTTTCTGCCACTGAAAAAAAAATTTTTTGCAATCCGTAAGTCAAAATTTTGACTTACTAACTGAAACTTCTGAGAAAATAACTCGAAACTGAGAAAATAAAATGAAATTATTAAGTCAAAATTTTGAGAAAATAACCCCAAATTTTGTCTTAGTTCTGCCAGGTAAATTTTTTTTTCAGTGGTTTAATTCAGATTCCATTTACATCAGAGACATGCGGAGAATGGCATTTAATAAAATGAGACTTCCACCCTTTTTAAATATTGTAAACGTGGTCTTAGGTTTTGTTTTTCTGGATTCTGGTTTAACATTTTTGTGTTTTGGTTTCCTTTTTGTTTTGAAGTTTTTGATTTTTGTTGCGTTTTTTATTCTTGTTTTGATTACATTATTATTCTAGCAGTCTTGGGCTTTAGTTCTTCTTAGATTGAGTTCTGGTTCCTGTTTTGTTTTGTTTTTTTCTTTTAATTGTTAAACTAAACTAGACGTGCCTTTTATGAATGATCTAAGTGTCAGATCATACATGTTTGACCATGCAGAAGTTGGATTTAGAAGTCTGAAATTAGTCAGATCCTTTTTCTGTTTATGGTGGCTCAGGGTTTAGTCTACTATTCAGAAGCTCCTGCATCTGAGATACTGAACTCCAAGTACTCCCTGTGAGTGTTAAAAATGTGTCTGTGGGTGCAGGTTTCAGTGTTACAAGTGCCTTGAATGCTAGGTGAGAGAAAAGAAGTGCTAGGCTACTAAACAAGGAGGAGGTAGAGCACTAACTAACCTTATGAACTTGATAGTGTAGTTAGATTACTTACATGAGTTATCTATAACATACTGGTCACCTCGCAGCAGGAAGGCATTGCTTTTAAACCTGTGGCTAATGAGATTTTTCAAATTCATGGCTCCAGAGGGACAAACATGGAAATTCTGTGGCTTCTATCTACTTTTAAAGGGTAGTTTCATTTATCTCCTGCACCAGATGTCTCAATTTCTACAATACATCTGGAGAACGAAGGAGACAGGAGGCATGCTGGATGAGCTGTAATCGAGGATGTAGAGGTGTATCCTTTGTAGAAGCGATTTTACCTTCTGCCTCTAAAAGAGAAGTGGCACACGGCTGGAATATATAAACCTAAGAAAAGCCTTGTGTTTTCCTCCCTCAGTATTTGTCAGTTTGTCCCCATTTCTGGCTCTCTGTGTTTGGACTGTTTGGACTCCTTTGACTCCCTGCAAATGCTGCCTTGTTTTCTTTCTGTGTTTGTGTCAGCATGACAGTTTGTGTCATAAAATATGCTATGCTTTCCAAACAGGTCCGAGCACAAGGATCCACAGAGGGTCACTCATTAACTCAAAGATCCCAGCCTAAGAGGATTTTTGGCATCAGCACCTCATCGAGAATCGGCTGGATTATCCACAGCTTCCTCGGCCTCGTCCCCGGCATCGCCAACAACCAAGATCAGATGGCTGAGACCACAGAGCTCTACGATAACTGGCTGAAACTTGAGCTTCTCGACCATTATGAGAGGATGACCACAAGGAAGAGAATGAGTTCAGTGTCCATGCAGCAGTGGCTGACAGGAGCTGCATTTCACCTGCACGTGAGAATCCACCAGGTCAGGACAGGTAGATGAAAACAAGTCCAGCTCAGGTTATGTTAATATATATTTACCGTATTGCACCTGGGGCATGAATTTTTCTGGGTTTCCCTCGACATTATAAGATCTGCTGCATATGTAGATTAGAGTTTCCCCTGTAGGTTCCCGCTCTGCCTTTAGATGACAAGCATTTTACAAGCATGAAACAGACTGCTAAATCGTCCAATAGTTGTAATCAATAGAAGGTATTGAGTTGATTTTGAAGCACTTTCTTCTTTCAACAGGTCCGTCTGCAATCAGTGCCATTAGGATCAGTTAATTCGCTGCGTTTGTCTTATAAGACGGGGTTAGGTCTTCTGGTTCGGGGCTATACAGCCTATCTACGCACAAACATCCAGGAGATTCCAGCTCCTGGTCCACAAAAACCAAGAACCAGTGCAGCCAGCAGACCAAGACACACTAACTCATCTAGTATAACCAATACAACGTGCTCCAGCAGTCTCCTTTTTAGTGTTAGCCAGGCTGGTCCAAGCAATGAATCTACTACACACAATTCAACTGCAGGGATTACCAGAGGCTGTAAAACTGAAGGAACAGGTGGAAACTTTGGATTTAATGTGATAAATGGAAGCAATGACACCACAATGACGAGAGAGACACTCAACACTTCATCTGGATATAGCAGGGAGCAGGAAGGCAGCATGCTCGGACTGTTAGTCATCGAGTCTTCGAGAAACGTGAGTCACAGCGTGCAGCATCACCCATGTGAGTCTCCAGCCATACAAGAAGCTCTGGTGACTCGAATTATCAATGCTCAGGACCTGGAGAGGAACAGAAACTTTTTCCTGTATCCTGACAAAGTCTTTCAGAGCCTGCTCAGGCAGAGGGACGACTTTGAACTGAAGACAAATTAGACAAAAACAAATATCTGATTAGCCAGACTCAAAACTAACAGCACATTGTTAAAGCCACTCATTTTCTACCAGCCTATTCATATGAATATCTCAAAAACTGTTAAAGATAAAAGCCTGAAATTTTCAGTGGCTTTTCTCACCATAAAAATTTAAACATAACCTGAATTATCAGACTCCTCCAGGGCAGTAGGTCTCAACAAAGAAAAACATGCACATATTTAACAAAATTATTTTCTGTTATAATTAGGGTACGTAAACTTGAACATGAAACACTCAAGTACTAATGTAAAAATGTCTGTACATAAAATAAATGCAGCAAAACAATTAAGTGTAATGAAAAAAGGATTAGTAGCTAATTTCACTCGGGTATCTTGCAAGGCCAAGTTCCTGTGTCCACGTGGAGCGATCGGTAGTCCGATGCAGGACCCTAACCCCGCTAACCCAACCCTAACTCTAACGATACAACTGCTACAGGCAAGCAGGGATCAGGCAATCGGCACGCTGACCACCGGGATAAATGCTGCAAGAACTGAAATATATATATGAAAATGCCTCGTTGCATTTTAATGCCTCTGAGTATATTTTAAACTTAACCTGAATTATCAGGCTCCGCCAGGGCAATGTGCATGCTATCAAAGTAGGTCTCAAAAATGCAAAACATGCAAATATTTAACAAAATTGCTTTCTCAGTTATAATTAGAGTACCATCTGGAAACTCCAGAATTATGTTCAATTTGGATCAGACTATCTACTAATATTTTTGTTGTTGTGGTATGACTTGTCATATTTCCTCAATCCAGCATGAAAGTTGAATAAAAATGGCATTTTCTTCATTTTTGTGACTGAGAATTTCACATTAAAATGTATTCTACATGTTTTATTCTGCATTATTGTGAAATTCAACTATATGCCATTCAGAAATGGTCATTAATTGTCTTTTGTAATGTGATTATTTTTTTCATTAGTGTGTTTTATTAGTGTTTTTTGATGTATCTGTCCTAAATTACAGATCCTGATTCATTTTGATGGTAAGAAAGACCAGTGAAAATTTCAGGCTTTTATCTTTAATAGTTGTTTGAGATATGATAGGTTTCTGTGTTTTGGTTCATGATTTCATTGTTATCCTGATATGCTGAGTTTTAGTTTTATTGTTCTGCCTCCTGTCTGGTTTTTATGGAATCCTGGTTATGATTTACTGTTCTAGTAGTAGTTTTGAATTCCTGGTCCTTATTTATCTTCAGTTTCTATTGTGAGATCATGCCTTTAGCTCCCTCAGTGTTTCCTTATCTCTTCCTTCCTCTGTCTCATCCTTATTCTAATGTGAGTCTTCAGGTCTGGGCTTTAGCATCAGCCTCCTTTGTGTCACAAAGTTGGCTTGTGGGGAGAAGACAAGGACCCAAAATGCAGAACGCAGGAGTTGAGGCTTATGACAAACAGTTAACCTTTAACGACTAGTGTGGAAGTCCAAAATAAAACATTATCAGAGAAAACCAGAGCCCAGAAATACCAGGTAGCAAAGTAATCCAACAAACATAGACTAGCGCAACAAGGTTAGACAAAGCAGGTTACACAATACAACTTAACAAAGGGCAGATGGGGCTGTTTATACACACACACACACACTGAAGGCTAATCAGGGGAAGCTGAAACAGGTGGGGAATGAGGGTGAGCCTGGGAAGGAAGTAAAACTACACGCAAAACACCAGAGATGCATAATTACCAAAGTAAAGCAGGAAATGAATAAAGGAAACACATAAACTCAAGTGAACTTAAAAGAGGGAAGGATGGGAGAGAGAAAACACTAAGGAATCAAATAAACTCTCTAATTACAAACAGAAACTGGAGCTAAGAACTAAAGGCTCAAAATACTAAGAAAATACATGAAAATTAAAATGTAAGCAATAAACAAACTAAGAACCAGCCAGAGAATGCTTCATAATAATAAATTAAAAATCTACAATAAATAGTGTATAAATAGTCCTGGCCTCCCCTCTGTCTTTGTGATAGCATCCGTTATGCTTCTCGTTCTTGGTGTTTTTGGATTGTTTGATCACTCTGGACTTCTGTTTCCAGCCTACATTAAAGGCTTGCTTTTTTTTGTTTAAGTCTGCCTCCACTGCAAAAATTGGCTATCTAAATATAAGGGAAAAAATACTTAATTTGAGAAGATTCAGACTATAATCAAGTGAAATAATCTGCCAGTGCAGTAAGATAAGGTAAGGTAAGATTTCTTGAAATAAGAAAAAATATCTAGACCTCAGACAAGTGAGAAATATCTTAAAACAAGTGTTGAAACACTCATTCCAAGTACTTTATTAAGTCAAATAAACTCAAAACTAGCCTGTCAGTGCTTCTTTCAGTGTTGTTTCTTTCTCACTTTGAGAGAAAAGATCTTAAAACAAGAGCAACCAAACCAGAAAATTCTTCTGAATTCAAGAATTGTTACCAAAAACAAAATCTAACAGAAATAAAAACTGGATTTCATGGCAGGGGGAAGCAGAAAAGTGAGTACTCACAAAAGTAATAAAATTAAATAAAGATACAGAGGAAATGTCTTTTGATCTTTGTAAGTAAGGAGCATAAGGAGGCTGTGGCTGTGAGTACAATTCTTTTTCTAATAAATTATGCCTCTAAAAATACAGGCCATATTATAACAGTAAATAAGAACTAACACTGAGACTAACCTAAACAAAACTTAACCTATATACAGTGAAATTAAACTGAAGGTTATCAGTTTTGTAAAATAAAAACTGAACTTCAATTAGCAATTCTTCACTGGAGAGTACCTGAAATGAAACTGAACTAAAAACAAAACTTAACAATGAATAAGAATAAACACTAATAAAACTGAAAAAAATATGCTGTGACATTATCATGTACATAAGTAGTTTATTTTTAACTTAATTTATTTACCAAGAGATATAAATTAATAACAGCGCGGCTCTTTGTGGAGGGGGCAACACCAGAGCCTCCTGTGACTCCCATTGTATGGTAACTGGCTGCAATCCAGCTCGGGGTGCAGCAGGGGGCGGTATTCATCAGTGAATAACGGCTAAAATAATTATTTATGCCTGCTTCTAGACAAAAACCGCACATTTTATTTTAGTTTCCGCAAGTATAATATCGATTATGCGTCATAACTAAAAGAAAACGACACTTTTTTTTCCTTTAGGGAAGCTGATTTTGCTTATAAAACAGTAGCATTCAACTAATGCTCCCTGTTAGCTTCATGCCTGAAATAAAAATGGCAGATGCCATTAAGTGGCGTATTTTACAACAATTGAAACGCGTAGAAAATGTTTTGTTTTTTTAAAAAAAAAAACTATATTAATTTTTTAAAGCTCTATAATCAAAAACATGAAAAACTGAAAGAATAAAAATGTTTATCGCATGAAATTTACACCGCTCTGTCGTGCACCCCGCCCCTTTCACGCATGCGTGTGTTAACCGCGCCATAACTTCCGTGCACTAGCATGAACAGGAGCAGTGAGGGCTACTGTGAAGCATCCGCACAACAGTTATCTTAAGGTACGTGTTTGACGTCCTGCTGTTTACTTATTAGCTCGTAAGACTTGATTTTTTCCCCCCTAAAAACCAAAACTCAGCTGCACTGTGCGGCTGGTTTGTGTCGTCACGCCGAAACAAAGCGGGAGAAAAAGTGTCGAAACGTTGTTGAACAGTCCTTAAAGCACGCCACGTTGTTAGGAAGAACATGTACGATGAAGCTACGGTTACTTACATACAGCCTACTGTGTTTTATTTCAGCCGACTAACCTGGCTCTGTAAGCCACTACGTAAGTTAGCTCTCAGGCTACAATGCTAACATTGTTATGGGGTAAGTTCCTGAGAGATTATGTTTCAGATACTAAACCTCCCATTTTTTCTTCTGGAGGTAGAACGTACACCGATTTACCTGCATGGCATTAGGTCTTACCTAACGATTCTCAGGTGTATTACGTGTCTCTGTGCGTAGTGGCCCTGCTATGAAGGCAGACTAGTACACCACACCCACTTTTGTTGTTGGATGTTGGAGAAATGCAGCATGATGCTCAGTATTTTGTCGGGTTGTGTAAAATGAAGCCTTGTGAGGAGCAGTAGAAGTTTGGGTGTGTCAGGCTGGTTCTGTTAGATAAGACTGTCCATTGTATGTGTGGGTGTGGTGTTTAAAACTTTACTGAGCAAACCCAGCCAGGAGATATGGAGAGAGAGAGAAGGTACAGTACTGTTCAAAAATCTTGAGCCGCCTCTCATTTCTGTATATTTGACTTCCAAGGAGCCAGACTTTCTTCAGATTTATTCTTTCTTTTTTTAAATGTGGTCTTGAGCAAAGGTGAAGGTCTTTCAAAGTTACTCTTTGGCTGCTTTTTACCTCATTTTCAGTCCAGTTCTTGTAGCTGACCATTTTCAGAGGAATGTTTTTGTTTGCTAAAAGCCACTTAACACAGACTTATGAGTCAGGCTCCAACTGAAGGGATGAACCAGCGTTCAGACATAACTTGGCAAAGAACCAGTTTGTATCTTTAGGCTTTTTGTTACTAGCCTGTCACAAACACATACTTTGTTCTCATTTCTTTAGTGCGTCATTTCATTTCAGATCATCAAATTTTGTTGGAACATTTTCTGCTCAATCACCTCTGATTTGCCAGAAAATTTTATGGTCCAAAGATTGGACATGTATAATGATTACTGTGAAATTTTAGCTTAAAGTGTGCTTTAATATGGGCCTTTACAGGATAGTGAAACATTTTTTTTTCACGTTTTAACTAGCCAATGCTCAGACATTTTTTGATCTGTCTGTACCAAATTACAGATCCTGATTCACTTTGATGGTAAGAGAGGCCAGTGAAAATTTCAGGCTTTTATCCTTAATAATGTTTGAGATACCACCACAGGAAAAAAAACATGCTGGAAGTGGGTGGACTGACCATTTTTCAAAAAAAATATCTCCAAGTATTTGATATATGAAGCTAAAATTTCACAGCAATTTCACAGGTCTTATGTGGTGATGAATCCAAATGTGAAATTTTGGTTCAAATTGTCTTCAATATGTATGGAGGAGTGAGCGTCCACAGCCATCTGTAAAACATGGTGGAGGCTCTGTCATGGTTTGGGGCTGCATTTCAGCCAGTGGTGTTGGAGATTTTGCCAAAAATAATGGAATTATGAATGCAGAAAAGTACCATCAAATTTTGATCCACCAAGCAACACCATCTGAAAAGCATCTGATTGGTAACAGCTTCATTTTTCATCATGACAATGATCCCAAACACACTGCCAATGCAGTAAAAGCAGACCTGGATAGAAAAAACACAGTGGAACACCATCAGTCATGGATTGGCCTCCCCAGAGCCCAGACTGCAACATTATTGAGGCAGTGTGGGATCATGTTGACAGAGAACCGAACAAAAGGCAGCCAACATCCAGTGACACTGCTGGTTATGTTGTGATAGGTTTTTCACGTCATGTCTAAACGGTGTGAAAATCAGCTTGCAGAGAAGTGAAACCCATCATCATCATCATCACACTGAAGTAGATTTTGCTTCTGTGGTCAGCTATAATGCTTTACTGTAATGTAGAAAGATAACTCAAGCTTGTGCTTGTTGATTTGCATGTAGTGAAATAAATTCAAATTATCAGCAGAAATTCATTTACATCAGTTTTTCCATGTATTGTAAAATTGGTTCTGATGATTGATGGGAATGTTTTTACAGAGCTGAACAAAATGTCAGATTTAGACTTGGATTCTGACGGCTGGGACAACCCCGGAAAATATGTGGTGAGTTACAGAACATTCAGTTAAAATAAGATCAAAAATTAAAATATCTTATTTTTCTTTCCTTTATGTCACTGATTAACTTTTTTCCCCCCTCTCTGTCGCTCAGGAAATGCACGATACGGTCATCACCTTTCGTCCATCAGGTAAGAAACCATCATAAAAAAGTTATCAAGTTATGCAGAGTTATTAGTGGAACATACTGGGTCGTCATAATACTTGGATAACAGCTATCTTCTTTTATATCATATTAAATCAGTAATTTAACACGTCAGATCTGCTAATGGTCTGCAGTAGCACAGAGCCTCTTTGGGTGTTAAAGAGCTACTGTTAGGATTTACCAAATAGGGACAGTGTTAGTTTTGTGACTGAAAAGCATGAACACAGGTATTTTTGTGTCGGCCCTTACTGCATATGCATTTGTAGGAGTTTCCCTTTGGGTCATTCCATGATAGTTCATCAAATGTATCCCACCTCACCGTCTCTGATATGCCTGGGGAAAAAAATCCAGGGGAAAGATGCTTTTTATTAGGAATTCTGCAAAAATTTCAGATCCATTCATTCCAGTCATTAGATTTCTTTAAAACATTTCTCAGGGGATGTAGGCAGGAGTGTTTTAAGACATTTTTCTAGCATCAAAACTGGAAAACTGCTCGAGTCAAGTCCTTCAGATGTTTTAGGGTACATATCTGGTGCTATGACTGTGAATATGGACTCGTCAGTGTAGCTCAGTGCTTGAAGTCTTAAAAATATTTGGATGTCTGATCTCTCACAGCAGATCTGGAGGCCTATAGAAACAACTGTTTTTCAGGTAGGGGACTGATGTTTTTAATTTTTATTTTGTTCATTTGATGAACTGAGGTGGAATGGACCGCCCCCCCCCTCCCTTAGAGCACAAAATCACACAAATGTGACTTGGTTTGCAGCACACTGTTTACTGCAAAATACATCAGATCTAACCTGATCTGATGCAGATGCTCTAGTTTCCACCAGGAGAGTTTGTTTATCTAGGATAAGAGAGAAGATGCTATCAGGACGAGCATGTAACTGATGCGGGTGGATCAAACTGAGGGCACGGTGCCAAAACTTTGCATCATGTAGCGCTCCACGAGTTCTCACTCTGCACACTTAGTACCTCGCCCTGGTACTAATTCACAATAAAAAGCCTTCCGGCCTAGATGTTCACTTAAAAGCTTTAATGTGAGGAAGCAGTAGGAGGAAATTTGTGGTTTGCATGTAGCAGTAGGTACATTTTGCCTCTCTGTACACCACCACAGTGGATTTTAAATCACTCATGATGCGGTTACAGAGCAGACTTTAAAAACACAGAACAATTTAGCATTAACTGTTTAGGAACCACAGCTTTTTTAAGAGGTTCTACAATAAGTGAACTAGGGATGGGAATTGATAAGAATTTAGCGATTCTGATTCCATTATCAATATCACTTATTGATTCTTATTGGGTTATTATTGGCTCTGCTTCGAGAGTCACCACCATCACTAAGCAGCATATCAAAGACATCAGATTCCTGCAAATTAATTGCATGCTATGTGGTCAAATGTTTGTGCAAGTTGGAGGTACTTCCCCACTTTGTTGTGATCGGTGTTGGGGTCATTACTCAAAAAAAAAAAATGCATTACACATTACTCGTTGCTTTTCTTAAAAGTAATGCAGTATGTTACTTAATTACTCATCAGAGAAAGTAATTTGTTACTCGTTACATTGCTTTCGCGTTTTTCTGTAAAATGACCTGAAACATTGTCTAATAATTACCATTTAACAGTATAAACCTGAGGCTACAGTCCCACACACCAACATAAATCCCTATCCTAATCAGGACAAACATACAATCTTTCTCTTAGTATTTAGCTATGAACACAAATCTGACAACATAAAGCAAAGATGAAAACCAGCCTAAAGAGACTTCAGAGTGATCACCACGATGATTCTACTGTAGAAACATGAACAGGTAGAAACGGAGGCTGCAGCCTGACTGCTCATTACTGCCTTTGTTACCTGTGGAAGTTCAGGCTCTTATCTGCTGGTCTGGGGTCAGCATTCACTCAGCTTTAACATCACTCTGCGTTCTTGGCTAGCTGTGTGTTAGTATGCTGTCTGAGCAGATGCCTGCAAAGAGCTGAAGTTCTGTTAGCAGGATAATGCAGTTGTTTCTGTCCTAGATGCAGTTTGTACTTTACCATCGCGCTCTTGTCCTTTTGTACAATAAAAACAAAAGTAATGTACATATCCTCGCTGTAGACCACTCCACTATTTTCCTCCTCTGGCACCTGCACTGAAATCAGCTGATTGTAGTGAAAGTGCAAGCAGACTAACAATTCCAAGAAATTGAACTACTGGGAACTGGTTCTCGATTCCCATCCCTAAATTGAACATCTGACTGATAAACAGTTTCATGGCCAGGTGAAGCCTGTACCCTCATTATTTCATGACAGACTAAGCATAAAAGATCTGGAGATAATGATTTGGTAGCTGTTCACTGAAACTCTCAATATGAAGTCCAAAGAGATGTTAGTCAAGTGAAGGAGGCCATCATCAGGATGAAAAGCCCTAATGAATCTATCAGACAGAGAAAAAAACCTTAAGGAGTGCCAAATCAACAATCTCGTACCTTCTTAAAAATAATGAATTAACTGATCAGCTCAGCAACACCCAAAGGCCTGAAATACCACAGAAGATAACCAAAGTGGATGATCACAGAATTATTTCCATGGATAAGCAAAACTCCTTCAGAGGTAGGTGTATCTTTGCCTGAGTCAGCAATCAAGAGCCTTCATGAACGTAAATAAAGAGCATTTACATCAAGGTGCAAACAAACTCAAGATCAAGAAAACCAGGTTAGACTTTGCCAGAAAACATCTAAAACCCTCACAGTTCTGGAGAAAAACAAACGAATAGATGAACCCAAGGTTAACTTGTACCAGAATTAAAGAGAAAAATATGGCGAAGGAGAGGAACAGCTCATGATCCGAAGCATACCACGTCATCTGTCAAACATGGTGAAGGCAAGGTCACAGCATGGGCATGTATGGCTGCCAGTGGAACCAGGTTACTGGGGTTTTTTGATGATGTGGCTGCTGATAGAAGCAGCAGGATGAACTGTGAAGTGTACAGGGCTGTACTCTGCTCACATTCAGACAGATGCTCCAAAACTGATCAGGCAGCACTTCTCAGTGCAAATAATGACCCAAAGCACACTGCAGTTGAAACCCAAGAGTTTCTCAAGGCAAGGAAATGTGATATTCAATTGCCAGGTCGGTCACCTGATCCCATCCCAGTAGAGCAGCTTTTCAGTTACTGAAGGCACAGAGACTCACAAACAAGCAGCATAATTTCTCAACAGTTAATACAGTATTTTTGTACAAACCCCTTGAATTAAAGCTGAAAGTTTGCACTTCAGTCACATCTTAATTGATTTAAAATCCACTGTGCTGGTGCTCGGAGGTAAAACTACAAAAATTGTGTCTTTGTCCAAAAACCTATGGACCTAACTGTATAAAGCAATGTAACTCCAGTGCACATGCTTGTAATGAGGCTCTTTAGAGGACGCTTAGTCTGTTTTTTTTCACTTAGTCTTAGTGATGACATTGTCATTGTTCAAAGGCTACAGTGAAGGGATGTTTTCATAAAATCACTACCCTTCTGAAATGTATTGTGCAATATGAGAAAAGTGCAAACTTGTGAAATTTGGGTTATTTGGTTACAAACTCCTGTAGTGACTGGATTTCACAGTCAAGTAATCAGTTTTATTTCAGTTCAAATGTTCCAAAATAATCACTGAGGAAATTAATATTTTTAAACTTTTTTTTTTTTTAACAGAGGAAACAATGAGCCTTTATTGTGGTGCATCTTCTGTTTGCTGTCACTCATCACTTTGCATTGTTTTCTGCATGTTTTTGTTTTCAGAGGAGATTTTTAACCGATGGTGTGATATCCCTGTTGACAAGAAAAGAGAAGCAGTGCAGAGGATGAAAATTTGTTCCTTCTGGCTTCCCATTCTGCTGCAGCGTGAGGAGTCCATTACAGTCTGCTGGGCTATTGAAATAGGTCTAATCAGTGCAAAGTAAGCACAGTTATGATTACCTGGAGCTAATAACACTTTGTATCATCAATGTTTAGACTGTTAAAGAGTGTGTAATTGTCTCTTTTTAGCAACAGTGAAGATCTAAGTGTGAAGCACCTGCGAAGGATAGAAATCGTAGAAGCGATCTTCAGGGCCTTGGAGAGTGGATTTGTAAGTTAAATGTGCAGAAGTTCAGCTTCTCTCAGTTCCTCTGCATTGCACTCATTTCTGTCAGTGCTTGTGCTTGTAGCAGAGCTTCACCAGTATGTTGCAGCCGTTATTCTCATCACAGACGTGTCTCAGTTTTTATCTTGTATTATCCGATCACAAAATTTACCTCAGGGTACTTAACTTTGAATTTTAAAAATGTTCAAGTGTACTGTGTGAGCTGTGTGGGGGGATTTTTTTTTTTTTTTTTTTTGTCTCAGCTGCTTGTTTGTTCTCTCTTTCAGTTAAAAAGGAACGAGTCAAAACATATTATTCTACTTAGCAACAGGCTTAACTTGGTAAGTTTGGCAAAAGTGATTGTGAGTATTGATTATGCAACAGTTTGACAGCTGACTTAAGAACTCCTTTGGTTTCTGACCTCAGAATGTCAAAAGTCAGATTTATTCGTGCACCAAAAGTTTATTTTTGATAGCAAAGGTTTACCTGATTACCTGACGCTGTGCATGGGCAGAAACATTAGTGTTTTTAATTATTTTCTTAAAAATGAGTAAAAATATCACACAGTTGGACAAATCCCTGCATATGTTATCAGTGCTTGTGTGTGACTGTGTTGACCTTGTTTAACCAGCGCAATGCCGAGGTTTTGGACGATGTGTTTCGCTGGTTGGAGCGAACAGAAGAACCTGATATACAAAAGCGAGTGCTTGAGCTCGGCTCTGGACACAGCTGCTTCGCAGCCCTCCACCTTATCTTCACAGAGTGTAAGACAGTGTGTGCTTTTGTGTACTCAGTTCTAGTGATTCCTGTGAATATGTTTATGGCTTTCTGTGATATTCATATTTATTTTCCTTTTCTAAACAGTTTGTTGATAATTTCCTTTGTTGTTGTTTTTAAAGGTGTGTTAACGCTTAGACTTGTCTTGGTTTTGTCCAGATGCCAGGCTTATTCAGGAAATGGGTAGCAACACCGAGAGGAGGATGAAGGAGCTGATGGCTCGACCGTCAGACTGTGATGTAGAGGTAGGAGCCACTACTCTGTCTCTCTGATACAGCTACAGTCTTTAATGGCACAGCTAGCAAGTTCGAAATGCCCAGGATATTGTTTCCGTAGATAAAAGATAAGATAAAAGAGGTGTTGGCAGCACATGCCCCATCATGAACATTGACAGGCCTGCTGGCTATAGAGAGGCTTTTTTACTAACAAAGGGAGAACCACAGACCGTGGCTTGTAGGGACAATAGGCAAAATGAACTGTAACCCAGATTGAAACCTGTTGCTGATCAGACTGCTCCCAGACTGTAAATTCACAGGTCATGGGGTCACTTCCACGCTCTCTGGCTGCCTCACTTCTTTTGGGCCTGTTTAGTTGCTTCTACTGAGCAGATTTCTGACTGAAGTAGTTAAATGTCTGCAGTCATTGCTGAGTTGATGTTTAAAAATTGTGGGGCAACCCCCAACCAGTTGCGACAGATGCCTGCCCCTCCCGGAGATTTCTTCCTGTTAAAAGGAGGTTTTTCCTTCCCACTGTCGCCAAGTGCTTGCTCATAGGGATTGTCTGATTGTTGGGGTTTTTCTGTAATATTGTAGGGTCTTTACCTTACAATATCAAGCGCCTTGAGGCGACTATTGTTGTGATTTGGCGCTATATAAATAAAATTGAATTGAAAGTGGTAACGGTTTAACAAACTTGTGGGTGTAGCCCTTTTGTTTGAAGACTTTTGAAGTCAAGTCAGTTATTTATATTGTACTGTACATTTAAACACAGCGAATCTTGACCCAAGTTCTGCATAGCAAGTAAAACATCAAAAAAAGTTAAAATAATGGTAGCATAAAAAATAAACGGGTAAATGACACTGAATTAGGCCTGATTTAGGCTTCTGTGGCGAATCTTTATAGAGCCTATGACATAACCTGGCCGATATTGTTGCCCACATTTATGCTTGTGCTGATGCATTATGTATGTATGTATATGTATATATATGTATATGTGTATATATATGTATGTGTGTGTATATATATGTATGTGTATGTATATATACAGTGGGGCAAAAAAGTATTTAGTCAGCCACCAATTGTGCAAGTTCTCCCACTTAAAAAGATGAGAGAGGCCTGTAATTTTCATCATAGGTATACCTCAACTATGAGAGACAAAATGAGAAAAAAAAATCCAGAAAATCACATTGTCTGATTTTTAATGAATTTATTTGCAAATTATGGTGGAAAATAAGTATTTGGTCAATAACAAAAGTTCATCTCAATACTTTGTTATATACCTTTTGTTGGCAATGACAGAGGTCAAACGTTTTCTGTAA
>VUQS01074781.1:9418-26259 GCA_015108495.1 Heterochromis multidens | reverse complement strand
GTCCTGAAACAGCAAAGCAGCCGCAAACCATCCCACTACCACCACCATGTTTGACTGTTGGTATGATGTTCGTTTTATGAAATGCTGTGTTAGTTTGATACCAGATGTAACGGGACTCAAACCTTCCAAAAAGTTCAGCTTTTGTCTCGTCATTCCACAGAATATTTTCCCAAAAGTCTTGGGGATCATCAACATGTCTTTTGGCAAATGTGAGATGAGCCTTCGTGTTCTTTTTGGTCAGCAGTGGTTTTCTCCTTGGAACTCTCCCATGGATGCTGTTTTTGCCCAGTCTCTTTCTTATTGTTGAATCATGAACTCTGACCTTAACTGAGGCAAGTGAGGCCTGCAGTTCTTTAGATGTTGCTCTGGGTTCTTTTGTGACCTCCTGGATGAGTCGTCGATGCATTCTTGGAGTAATTTTGGTAGGCCGGTCGTTCCTGGGAAGGTTCACCACTGTTCCAAGTTTTCTCCATTTGTGAATAATAGCTCTCACCATGGTTAACTGGAGTCCCAAAGCCTTAGAAATGGCTTTGTAACCCTTTCCAGACTGACAGATGTCAATGACTTTGTTTCTCAGCTGTTGCTTTTGATCGTGACATGATGTGTTGTCAGACAAGTTCTGTTGAAGTGATTTCTTGATTCAGCAGGTCTGGCAGTAATCAGGCCTGGGTGTGGATAGTGAAACTGAACTTAGCTTTACAAAAAATGTGGTTAATCACAATTAATTCATGATTTAACTAAAGGGGTCAGTTACTTTTTCACACAGGGCAGGTAGGTTTGGATAACTTTTTTCCCTTAATAAAGGAAATCATCATTTAAAAACTGCATTTTGTATTTACTCAGGTTATCTTTGTCTAATATGAAAATTTGTTTGATGATCTGAAACATGTAAGTGTGACAATATAGAAAAAACTAAGAAATTAGGAAAGGGGAAATACTTTTTCACACCACTGTATGTAAACACACTCACAGGCACACACCCTTTGATCGCAATCTTGTGCACTTTTTTCTTTTTTAGAAATATTACCTGTGATTGACACAGGAAAACAACATAAGGGTGTGACAGTTACTGAAAAAACTAAATGAGGAACAAGAGACTGTGTAAAGTCTCTAACTTGTTTGGCTTCATAGATAGATAGATACTTTATTGATCCTTTTTGAAGAGAAATTATTGAAATTAGGGTTAGGTTGTTTTTTTTTAACTTTAATTTTGGGTAGTTGAGACATTATTTTTATTGCCTACTTCACATTTAAATAACAGTCCCTTTATACCCCAAGAGTAGTACAAAGTCATGCATTCTTTTTATTTAACTACTTATATTCTACCAGGCCAAAGGGATGTATGTTTGCCTAACCCAAACCCTACCCCTAAGTCTAGATGTTGGTGGATGTTAACAATTTCACAATTTAAGGGAATATGCACAGATAATACATCAGCATGTTTCCTGCAACTCTTGTGTATTTTTTGTGGGTTTTAGCAAATAGCTGTAAGATTTATAAAGCTTGAGAAAATACATTATAGCCAGAGCATTCGCTTTTGCATATTTAGGGTAACTAGTAGGCCTATTTAACTTCTACAACATAAATGAGCTGTTTTCTAAATAACGTTATTGTTTGCATTGAGCACCGGGACATTAATATTACAGTACACTTTTTTTTTTTTTTTTTAAACTGGTCTTGATCAGTAGTTCTCCAGGCTTTCTGAAGGTCTTTCAAAGTTTTTCTTTGGATATTGGCTGTTTTTCTCACTCATTTGGGTGTAACGTGTTCCAAAGTAACACGCTATATTTTTCAGTAATACAGCATTGTAACGAGTTACTTAATTAAATTGAGAAATCACATTACAGTTACAAATGTCATTACTTGCGTTACAAAGTTTCTAGACAAAAAAAAAAAAAATAGGTCTTTTTCTTCCTGTGCACTTGTTCTACAATCAGCTGATTTTGGTTCAGGAGGAGGACAGTCTTGGAGGGGTCAACAGCTTCTGAGAAGTGGAGATATGGGCTTTTACTCCGATTGCATGAAAGAACAAGAGCACAGTGGTGAAGTGCAAAATGCGTCGAGGACAGAAATAACCGCACACTGTTAACATGACATTGTACTCATTAGGATAAGGATTTGTGTCAGCGTGTGGGACTGTAGCCTAAGGTTTATATTGTCAACTGGTAACTGACAATGGAATTCAGGTCATTATACGGAGTAATGCGAAGGTAATGTAATGAGTAGTGTAATGAATTACTTTCTCTCTGGAGTAATTAAGTATCATCCTGGATTACTTTTATGAAATGTAATGAGTAATGTGTAATACATTACTGTTTTGAGTAACAACCCCAATACTGACCATTTACAGAGGGATGTTTTTTGTTTTTTTGTTTGTTAAGCCACTTAACACTCACCTATGAATCAGTCAAGCATAAAAAAAAGCACTTAACTCAAGGGGTGAACCAGTGTTGTGTCTCCCATTTCTTTAGTTCAATCTACAAAAAATGCCAAAGATCACACAGTCTGGCAGGCATGAAATGGTATTTTTGCACAAACAAGGTGATTCCCAAAGAGCTATTAGCCAATACTTGGCATATCTCAGCATGATATGCAGTGTGTCTTTAAAAAGACAGAGGAAAGTGGACAAGTGGAGGACAAAGGAAGAAGTGTCAGGTCTAAATAAAAACTATCTACAACAGAAGAACAGTATCTAAGAGTCATGTCTGAAGCATCATTAGAAATGGTCTCAATGTTAAGGGTGGCTGTCAAGAAGCCATTCTTATGGAAGGGAAACAAAAGCCTAAGGTATGCCAAATTACACAAGGACTAGACTGAAAATAAGCGGCAACAAGTCGTATGGAGTGATAAATGCAAATTTGAAATTTTTGGTTCAAATCGTCATCAATATATTCGGTGGAGATCAGGAGAGAGGTAAAACAGTGTCTAGAGCCATTTGTAAAACATGGTGGAGGCTCTGTCATGGTTTGGGGATGCATTTCAACCAGTGCTGTTGGGGATCGTGTCAAAATTAATGGAATTATAAATGCAGAAAAGTACTGCCAGACTATGATTCACCATGCAATACCATCTGGAAAGCATCTGATTGGCAGCTGCTTCATTTTTTAGCATGACAATGAACTCAAACACATTGCCAATGTAAATGTGAGTTCCAAGGTAAAAGCATACTTGGATAGAAAAATACACAATGGCCTCCCCAGAGCCTCGACCTCAACATTTTTGAAGCAGTGTGGGATCTCTTTTTGACAGACAACGGAATAAAAGGCAGCCAACATCTAAAGAAGAGCTTTGAATGTCCTTCAAGAAGCCTGGAGAACTATTCCTGAGGACTACAGAAATTACAAGAAAGCTTGTCTGACTGAGAGTTCAGGCTGTGCTGAGGTGGGGTGGTTCAAGACTTTTGCACAGTACTATAGCTAAACTCAATATCCCAATAGCTATATTGGGTTATATTACGGATCAAGAAAAGCCAAATCAGCTTTTTGTGGTGATTATAACGTAACCATATTTAAACAATGACAGCAGACATTTTTCTTCAAAAAATCTTAGTTTAGAAATGGTCTTGCTCTTTCATAACAGATTCAACTAACTGAATTGTAAACTGCCTGTTTCATTTTACATGTTATAATGTCTTTCTCTTTCAGCTGTGAAGAACACAGTTTCTAAACTGCAACCACTCAGTACGACTACAAGAAATTTTTCATCGAAGATGAGTGAAAATACCACCCATAACTCATCCAGCCACACCCTCGGATCGAATTCTTTGAATGTTTTTACCATTACCCTCCATGGCATTTTCTCTACCATTGGCATCATGGAAAACCTCCTCATTGTTGGAGTGGTGGGTTTCCGTGTCCGCCGCTCCATCATTAGCATCTGGATCCTGAACCTCGCAGTCTCTGACCTGCTGGCCACTTCTTCACTGCCCTTCTTCACTCTGTACCTGGCCCGTGGCAAAACCTGGACACTGGGGTCAACTTTCTGCCGCATCCATTCCTCCATCTTCTTTCTCAACATGTTTGTCAGTGGCTTCCTGCTGGCGGCCATTTCTATGGACCGCTGCTTGGTGGTGCTGAAACCTGTCTGGGCCCAAAACTACAGGAACATCCAACTAGTGAAGAAGATTTGTGGGGTGATTTGGGCCATGGGTCTGGTCTGCACTGTCCCCTTTTTCCTGTTCCGTAACACCATCCATTTACCAAATGGCCGGATTCTCTGTTACTATGATTATGCTCAATTCTTGTCTGAACCAAAGAACCAGACATATAATCAAGCTATGATTAAGCAGCGGAAGGAAGGATTGGCTATAATGAAGCTCTTTTTTGCCTTCATAATCCCTTTGGTCATCATCATAGTGAGCTATGCTACTGTAAATTCCAGATTGGCACACAGAGTCAACCGTCGGCCTTTCCGTTTTGTTCGCCTTGTAGTGTCTGTGGTGGTGAGTTTTGTACTCTGCTGGGCACCGTACCACATATTCATTGTGATCGAGGTGATGGCTCCAGACTCTCATTCTGTTCTGAAGTTTATAATGCAGGCCCTCCCAGTAGCAGCCACAATCAGCTTCCTTAACAGTGTCCTCAACCCTGTCCTGTATGTGTTCAGCTGCCCTGACCTGTGCAATAAGATCAGACATTCTCTTGGTGCAGTGATGGAGACTGTTCTGACTGAGGATCTAGCGGAGTTTGCCCGGCGCCGCAGCACATTTCAGAGCTCTATCAGCAACTCTGAGATAATGCTGAGAAAGAAGCATTCCCTTCCAACTTTGACTCAGGAAGAAAGTCTCAGTAACTCAACTTAAAACTGAAACATACCGTAATGTCTTTAGTAAGTGCAAGGAGGGTTTTATTTAACTGCACATACGAACAGCCTTTATATAAAAAAAAGGCCTTTCTTCATCATGTCTCCTGTTCTCTATCACATTCCAATCATGCAACATTTTCACAAGAAGCTTACCTATATTCTGTTTTACTTTAGAATTTAATCTCTTTCTCTCCATCCATCCATCAAGTCATTGGTGCCCCATCTAGGGTTAGTAGTATGGTTGGGGGTAAATTAACAACACCCCTTTTTATAGAATTTTGGGCTATTTGGAACTCCCAAATGGGAAAGACTGTAACACAAAAACTATAATCCATAAAGAATATATGAGACTTCATGTCAGATCTTATATCCTCTTTAACATCTTTTAGTTTATGAAGGTCTGCCTATTTAGCATGTGGCTAAAACAAAGTCCAGCCCTAACCCTGAAAATGGATGGGGTGCTTGGGACCTGGTGGATATTTTGAGATTGCTGTTGTTTGTTGCTTTTTCACTCCCTGTCCTTTAGCAAATTCTCATTGCTTCATATTTCATAGCATATTACTACTCACTGACTACTAAGATTGAAACTTACAATTTCTGCAAATATATTTCAGATTAAAGACATCAAGTATCTTGATTGGACTAATCTACTGTAGGCTTTTAACTGGAAACATTTGCAAGATGCAATATATTTTATTGATGGAAACAGCTCCAATATTTTGTAGATTTTGTCTTATGGTTAGACATAGCAGTGGGTGTGGAATTGCTCATTATTACATTTCTCATGGTAGCAACAGGAGAAAGGACACTCTGGTACTTGTCAATTTTAAAGTCCATGATTTTCAGCAAGGTTTGTTTGTGTTGACTAGAGTTGTAATATTATTTTTTTCATAGTTTTTTTTTTCCTTTTAATACAATGATGTGGGGGGATGGGTGTGAAATACATATCACAATGCAAACACAGCACTTGTCACAAATATGTGAAGTATGTGCTTCCTTGTGCTTGTTATACTGACACACTGTAAAAGATTAAAGAAATTTAACTTTTTTTGTATAGTTTAGTTTTTAGTTTTTAAGTACAAAAGTCTAGACTTAGTAAGATATCAACACTTTTAGTTTTTCACTTTGTAAATAACTGAGCCTTAGGTTGCATGAGAAAGAAATACATCCTCACTAGATGTTATCAGCACCTGCAAGTGCCTACACGAGCATTTTTTCTTTCAGATGCAGCATATACCTTTTGCTTTTTTGATGAAATTACTCACATTGGTTATGAGAAAAAGTGTACTGTACCTTTGCTCCATTCATATACTGTCACACTGTTTTAGCAGTGGAAAATGACATTTTACAAAATTAATAAAAGAAAAGCATTCTGGCATTGTAGTATGACTCGTTGCTTACCGTTACATAACCACAATCTTGCTTTTGTTTCCATAGTGATTAACACCTTTTCTATTTTTAAAATTACTGACAGCACACATGTGATTAAATGCAGTTTTTAATTGTTGTAAACAGAGCAGTAGAAAACAATCTCTTCATGAAGTCGCAGTAGTTATGGATGTGCAGTTTTGACAAATATGAAAATGAATTTCCATATTTCAGCTGAGTTATATGTAAGCAAAAGTCACTGTTTGCACTCTGAAATCTCCACAAAAATATATTTTTCTGTCCTACCTTTACACAGTATTTAGATGAAGAACTGTGAATTCCCGAATAATTATTTAGATGAAAAGGTGGAAACACTGTGAGACATAAAAATGTGCTCACTGAGAGGACATAAACTAAACATTTTGGATAGCATAATTGCATTGATTGAATACCAGGAGGATTTGTGGTCAAGTCCAAATTATATTGCTAGAAGGTTACTCTGTCTACTTTCCCTCTCCTTCTTGGTGTCTGAGTGTGCTCTGGTACTAAGGGTCATGTTTTTGCTGGGGTTTTGCCCTCTTCCCAAACAGGGCAGGGACCTTTGCAGCTCTAGCCGAGCATCAGGGCACAGGAAGATGTAGAAGAGGGGATCCAGCAAAGTGTTGAGGCTGGTCAAACCATAGCACAGGCGATAGATGAGGAAAAGTGAATGCTCCAATCCACATGGCTCATCAGTCAGCAGCAAGGATACAAACCTGTATCCACCCACCAAGTGGTAGGGTCCAAAGACAACGATGAAGTTGACAGTAATCACAACCAGAATTCCTACGATTTTGTGCCGCTCATGGGCGGAGAGGGATGGAGATTGCCTGAGTGTCACCCCAATGTGGGCTGAAGTGTAGCTGAGGGAGGAAGCAGATTTGGAAATCAGAAACCAGCCTGTTTATCCAATATACAAAATGTCCTATAAAAACAGGGAAATATTAGATTTCTCTGCTAAAGCGTACCATTTAGAAAGAAGGAAAAGTATTTTTTTAATTTCATATTGGTAAATAGTCTGCTTCACTTTTTTTGTCACGTACAGTGGTGTGAAAAAGTATCTACCCCCTTCCTAATTTCTTAGTTTTTTGCATATTTGTCACACTTACATGTTTCAGATCATCAAACAAATTTTCACATTAGACAAAGATAACCTGAATAAATTTAGAATGCAGTTTTTAAATGATGATTTCATTTATTAAGGGAAAAAAGTTATCCAAACCTACCTGCCCTGTGTGAAAAAGTAATTGCCTCCTAAACCTAACAACTGGTTCTGCCACCTTTGGCAGCAAGAACTGCAATCAAGTGTTTGTGATAATTGGAAATGAGCCTTTCATATCACTGTGGAGGAATTTTGGCCCACTCTTCTTTGCAGAATAGTTTTACTTCAGCCACATTGGAGGGTTTTACAGCATGAACGGCCTGTTTAAGATCATGCCAAAGTATCTCAATTGGATTTAACTCCAGACTTTGACTAGGCCACTCCAAAACTTCATTTTGGTTTCATTTTGGGTTTTTTTTAGCCATTCAGAGGTGGACTTGCTGGTGTGTTTCAGATCATTGTCCTGCTGTATAACCCAAGTGCCCTTGAGCTTCAAGACATGAAATAATGGCCAGACATTCTCCTTCAGGATTTTCTGGAAGAGTGTAGAATTCATGGTTCCATCAATTACAGCAAGCTGTCCAGGTCCTGAAGCAGCAAAGCAGCCCCAGACCACCATACTACCACTATGTTTGACTGTTGGTCTGATGTTCCTTTTCTGAAATGCTGTGTTAGTTTGATACCAGATGTAACGGGACTCAAACATTCCAAAAAGTTCAGCTTTTGTCTCGTCAGTCCACAGAATATTTTCCCAAAAGTCTTGGGGGTCATCAAGATGTTTTTTGGCAAATGTGAGATGAGCCTTTGTGTTCTTTTTTGTTAAGCAGTGGTTTTCTCCTTGGAACTCTCCCATGGATGCCATTTTTGCCCAGTCTCTTTCTTGTTGTTGAATCATGAACTCTCACCGTGGTTCACTGGAGTCCCAAAGCCTTAGAAATGGCTTTGTAACCCTTTCCAGACTGATAGATGTCAATGACTTTGTTTCTCAGCTGTTTCTTTAGATCGTGAGATGATGTGCTGCTTTTTGAGATCTTTTAGCCTGCTTCACTTTGTCAGACAGGTTATGTTTAAGTGATTTCTTGATTCAGCAGGTCTGACAGTAATCAGGCCTGGGTGTGGCTAGTGAAACTGAACTGAGCTTTAATTTACTGAGTTAATTGATGATTTAACAAGAGGGGGCAATTACTTTTTCACACAGGGCCAGGTAGGTTTGGATAGCTTTTTTCCCTTATTAAATTAAATCATCATTTAAAAACTGCACTTTGTATTTACTCAGGTTCTTTGTCTAATATTAAAATTTGTTTGATGATCTGAAACATGTAACTGTGACAAATATGCAAAAAACTAATACATTAGGAAGGGGGCAAATACTTTTTCACACCACTGTATAATTAGAGTACCACTGGGAAACTCCAGAATTTTGTGCTATTTGCAATGGACTATCTAATAATGTTTTGCTTTTGTGGTACATATTGTCAGATTTGCTCAAACAAGCATGAAAGTTGAATGAAAATAGCATTTTCTTCATTTTTGTTTTTAAATTTCATGTTAAAAAGCCTTCTACATGTTTTATTTTGGATTATTGTAAAATAAAACTAAATTTAGATACCATTCAGAAATTGTCACTAGCTGTCTTTTGCAATGTGATTTATTTTATTAGTGTGTGCTCAAATATGGGACTTTACTGGAGGGCTATCATTTTTTCCCCATATTTTAACTAGCCAATACTCAGACATTTTTTGATGTCTGTCCCAAATTACAGATTCTGGTTCATTTTGATGGTAAGAAAGACCAGTGAAAATGTCATGCTAGACATGCTGCAGTTCACATATAGAGCAAACCAGTCTACAGAGGATGCCATCTCCTCCCTGCTTCACCTCACTCTGACTCATCTAGAAAACAAGAACACTTATGCCACAATTCTGTTTATCGATTTCAACTCAGCATTCAACATGATACTGGCTCAACAGCTCAGTGAGAAGCCTTAAACCCTTTGGTTATATTTACATGCTATATTAAAATTTAAAAGAGCAACGGTATGTAGTACTATGTAGTAAGTGTACCACATTTATTCTAAGGGTTTAGTAACATTATTTTGCAGATTTAGATTAATATGAAATAATAATAATAATAATAATAATAAAATATCATTAATTAAATTGTTTTATCATTTAAAAATATAAAATAAAAGCTTTTTATTTATTTTTTCGCAGGCCAGTAAAAATATACATGGGCCAGAAAAACACAGCCACTGATCTAGGGCTATTGGGCTGGACACTGAATTATTATTAACATTAATTATTAACATCTATACCATCAGAATGTCTGTTTTCTGCAGCAGGAAGTTCTGAGAATGTTGAGAATGCTCAATTTTCTTCATTGCAATCACCACATATTCCTTTAAAGACTTATTGACGCACAGACTCACTCATTCGCTAGCACATTTAAACACATACATGAATACACACCAAATCTACCTCATCCAGGAAATACAATGGTGTCAACTCTTGTGATTATGTATTTATTTTGGCCTTTAAGAAAATGTTTTCTTTAAAAAAAAAGTTTAAATAAAACATGCCTTTTGTCTTTAAAAAATTTTTAATATGGCATGTAAATACAATGAAAGGTTTTTTTTGGACAGATGTTGTATGCCGTTAAACTATTAAACAACAATGTCAATTTCTTAAATGGAAACTAATAAGCAGATCATGTTAAGAGACCTGTGTTTTTCCTCTTTTGAATATTTATTATTGCTCATTAATAAGAAAAGTATTTCTTATCTGATAACTTGATTAATCGATGGAATAATCGATAGAATACTCATTTACTTAAAAAAAAAGAAGAAAATCAATAGCTGCAGCCCTAATCAAAACTACCTGCTGCACCCTTTTTAAACCATGGAGTCCAGGAGTTTTAGTCCACTACAATATTACAACCAATGAAAGCTTTAAAAATCCTAGAAAGGAAACCATGGCAGTTTCATCACTGTAATCATCTTAGTAAATATAATATTTTAAGTTTTGGGAATTTAATTCTCTATTCAGAAGTGCAACTCATTTGTTCCCAATACTGGACTCCCACCTCTTAAAAGCTTTGTTCAGCTCTGCTCAGAATACACAACCACAGTTTTGACATCAGTGGCTCTGATAAGAAGCTCTGCTTTCTCTCAGTTTGCCTTTTCTCTTAAAGCTATTAAGGAATGGAATAATGCCTGAAAACTAGCATACATTTCCACTCTCTCACATGATGCCAAAAAAATGGATTTTGAGAAATCAGATCTGTCAACATTAACCATTTAATAGTTGTGGGTTTTTTGTTCCTTTTAAATATTAATTTTTATGATGTATAATTTAGATGTATCTAATGTTTATGTGTGGCGGTAACTGATACATGGGACTTGGGTGTTGTGTCAGAATGTGTGCGATTTTATTTGAAGTAATTTTAGTTACGGTGCTTGGGGTTATTAGGTTGGAAGTGACAAATGCATTAGTATTAATATTGTTTGTTCCTTTATGATGTGATTGGGTGTATTTTTATTGTTGTGTGACCTTCCGAGTTACTGCAGATGGAAAATAGCTAGCAGCTAAATCTGGTACAGTGCATTTCTTTTCTTAGGAGAGTAATGTTTTTGTACATGGTGGTTGACAAACAAATAAATGCAAATTATTAATCCATCCATTAACATGTGCAGTTCTAGTGTCAGAGGTGTTGTCTTCTTTACATGTTTGACAACAGGGAAAGTTTACTTATTAAAAAAATAACCTAAATCAGATTTTTATAAATACAGTGCTTATTCTAAGAATATCGGTGGGTAATATGCATTTTCCTCTCCTATTTTCACATTTGTAAGAATACCCCTTTTGGTATCCCCTTAGTATCATAAGATACCAGAAATATGCAAATTCTGATTCTCATTTCATTTGTTTTCTAGCTGCAACTTACCAGATACGAGTCTTGTCACAGGCCAGGGCCTAACATTTTGCATTTAAACTGTATCATTAAGCTTTAAAACGATTCAATCAATATATCACATCTGTCAAATGATCAAGCAGCTACTGGCTGCTTTTGTTGTGCTCTGCACTTCACTGACTGATGACAGTGAAGCATGATGTGGCATGCTTTTAAATTCCAACAGGAAACCTTAAAAATGACTGAACAGGTCTCACCTCTCCAATGTACTCCATGACAAATGTGTTCTTCTTGATGTGCTGCAGCGTGCGGACTCCCCATCCCCGGCCGTTCTCCGTCTTAAAGATACACAGATCGAACTGGATTCCTTTTTGTACCACTCTGTTAGGACAGTCAGGCCCACAGCTGCATTGAGAGTTACACTCGTATATGGGTTGTCCAGGCCTGATCCGGACCTGCCCCCTGTCGTTGTAGGCCATGCGCTGGAAGGAGGCCCCAGGGCAACAGCCATTCACTGGCTCCTCTAAACAGTTCTTGCACTCACAACCCACAGCCATCTCATCTAATACAATGCCCTGACCTACTTTATAGTTGTTGATATAGGTAAAGTTTTTTGGAGGACCCTCTAGGTCCACTTCGTTCATGACAAAAATGCGCCCTGGATGATTGCGAGTATGATTCAAATGGTCTTCCCAGCGCTGCAGACTCTGGCGGAGTTTGGCTTTTTGGACCAGAAATGAGGAAACTTCTTTGTCCAGCTTTTTTGGGATGCACCGTCGCTTGTGGCGCCTCAGCTCCTGATCCAAGTCGAGATGGAACTGCTTCATCAGTTTGGGGCATTTTAGGTTCCTCTTGGGTTCCCAAGTGTTATCAGATTCTGGAAAGCCCTTCCACTTTACTAAGTACAACTCCTCTTCCTGAAACACACATAACAACATCAGTTTTTGCCAGCAAAGAGTTGTTCTTCCTAAATTTTAATTTATTCATCCTGTTTTCATGTCTACCAATGTTCTAAATCTCCACACAGCAAGCACGCAATATTTCCAGCATGTCCAAAAGTCTTGAGCCGCCCTTCATTTCTGTATGATTTTCCTCCCAAGTAGCCAGACTTTTTTGTAATTTTTTAAAGTGGTCTTGAGCAATAGTTCTGCAGTTTTCTGAAGGTGTTTGTTTTTCTGTGGAGACTGGCTGATTTTTCAGTCCAGTCCTTGTACCTGACCACTTTCAGAACAATGTTTTCTTTGTTAAACCACTTAACTCTGACCTATGAATCATTCAAGCATAAAAAAGGCTCCTAACTCAAAGGATGACTAAGGTGTTGTATCTACACATAACACACAACTTGGCACAGAACCAATTTTAAATTGTATCTTTAGGCACTTTGTTACAGACAGCCTGTTGCAAAAATGTATAATTTGTTCTAATTTCTTTAGTTGAATCTATGACTAGATAACACAGTTTGACAGGCATAAAATAATATTTTGTACCAACAAGGTGATTCCAAAAGAGCTATTACCTGAAAACTTGGCATCTTTCAGCATGGTGTGCAGTGTGTCCTTAAAAATTTTTTAGGAAACTTGACAAGAACAAAAAGACAAGGCAGGCCTAAAAATCTATCTACAGCAAATGAACAGTATCTGAAAGTCATGTGCTTAAAAAACAGGAAAACATCCAGCAAAGACATGACACAGGACCTGAGAGATTAATCTGGACCTTTAAATGACCCATCTAATGTTCACTGAAGTCTCATCAGAAATGGTGTCAGTGGAAGGGTGGCTGTCAAGAAGCCATTCTTAAGGAAGGGAAACAGGGAGAAAAGGCAGAGGTAAGCAAAATTACAGACTGACAGAGTGATGAAACCAAATGTGAAATTTTTGGTTCAAATCATCAATATGTACAGAGGAGGTCAGGTGAGGTACAACAGTGAGTGTCTACAACAATCTGTAAAACATGATGGAGGCGTCTGTCATGGTTTGGGGCTGCATTTCAGCCAGTGGTGTTGGGGATCTTGTCAAAATTGATGGAATTATGAATGCAGAAAAGTATCATCAGATTTTTATGATCCACCATAAAATACCATCTGGGGAGCTTCTAATTGGCAACAGCTTAATTTCTCAACATGACAATGATCCCAAACACACTGCCAATGCAGTAAAAGCATAGTTGGATTGGAAAAAAAAACAAAAAAAAACAAAAACACACACACACAGTAGAACACTCAGTCATTGATTGGCCTCCTCAGATGCCAGACCTCAACAATGAAGCAGTGTGGGATCATCTTGACAGAACTGAACAAAAGGCAGCCAACATCCAAAGAAGAGCTTTGAATGTCCTTCAAGAAGCCTGGAAAACTATTCCTGAAGATACTTAAAGAAATGACAGAAAGCTGCCTCAGAGAGTTCAGGCTGTTATTATTATTGACTTTCAAGCTCTGTTTATGCCTTATGTACTGTGTTTCTATGCATGTTTGCACATGTTTCCATAAATACCTGCAGATAATTCCCATTTTCCAGGCAAAATATTAAGAAAAGAGGGGTGGCTCAAGAGTTTTTGCACAGTACGGTTTTTATATAGTGCTTTTCACAATCAGGAGTCATAATGTGCTTTTACAGAAAAAAATTCAAGACACAAAAGTGAAAAAGCAGGTAAAACACAAGCAGATCACAAGCACACTAAGTTGAATGTTTTAGCTATGATTACACTGATTCAAACTATTTGGAGATGACTAAATCACTGCCATCTAGCAAATCAGAAAGACAGTGAGTATGGTTACTTTTCCTTAGTAACTTGTCTTCCAGTTCTGTAGGAGGGTAAATGGCCACGTATCCACGTGTGGCCTTAATTCTACCTCAAATCCCATTGTGTCTGCTCAAGGTTTCCACCCCATATACTGAAGTTTTCTTTTATAAACACCTCGAGATGCTCTTGTTAATCTGTTCTGTGTCTTCTAACAGTAAATGTATGCCCTGTCCAACAATTAAACTGGTTAATTTCATTAAAAATACTGCTAAAATATTTACTAGATTTTTTTTTTCCTGTAAAATGAACCTTTCCTAATTTCACACTGACAAAAGTGTCAGTTGCCAACAATCCACATTTCACATGTGCATGTACCATAAAAGAGTGGCACTGTTAAAGACAGACGTTATAATGTTGATACCATACCTTAGTCTTCTTGTAGTCACATAGGAATTCAACCTCATATTCATTGACGTTGGCTCTGCTAACTCCAAGCGCTTTACACTGGAGTTTCTCCATGCGACACATGGCCTCTAACTCATCCCAGGACATCTTACAGGGCACGCTGCAATCTGACACAGCAAATACCTTTAACAAAGACGTGTCACACGAACCATATCTACTGTTTTTGGACTCATTTTAATTACTTTCCACTCTTTTTCTGAAGGTGGAAAGTAATGAAAAATTGGTGTGATATACACGGATATCAAGGTAATTCTGCATTCATCACTTATATTGTATAATCTTTTATAGAAACATCTCATTTGAAATTTGATGAGTCGGCTTCCTACCGCTAAACACCGCAGCGAACGATGACAGCACACAAGGGTTTTGTGCACTTGTGCAAATGGACAACCAAAGTGTTTGCTGTGTGAAACGGATTTGGTTAGTTTTAGATAATGACTATACAGAGGAATCGAGACTAGAACCACTTAAAGGAAATAGAAGAGTTGCATCCACGCCCGTCGAAAGACAAAGTGCCATTTAAACATTTCCGAAGCGCTGCATGGCGCGTCAACCTCAACGTTGTCAAGCCTTTTGCCCGCTAAACCACCGTCCCTGCAAGGAACACTCAAAACTGACTTTATCAAGCGGCTTCGATCTGCTTCCTGGAACACGCACATGCTAAAATGCTACCGCCTGAGCTTCATCGAAGCTACTCTGAATTCACACGTCGATCATTTCCACAAAAAGACGTCTATTAAACTGCACACGTACCTCGAACAACTGGCTTCCTAGAATAACGGCTAGTAAAAGCCCAGCGCTGAGGTTAATATTACGTGAATGCGAGGACAGAAAAACGTGCATATTCGAGATATTTCAAGGGTATACACACAACCAGCTAACCACACAGACGAAATATAGAATGGGAAATTAAATAAAATAACAGTCCTCATGTATTACCGTTCAAATTTTCCGCCATGTTTTCCGCACAGCCGCCAAAATAGGATAAGCGGCATTGGTCAGGAGGGTCCCGTGACACAGAGATCGTAGCGGCTGCTAATTGGATGAGCGTCCTCTTTGTGTGCTCTGATTGGTTTAGAAGTAGTCCGGCGGACAGGCCGGAAGACAACAGATATCAATAGTACAAATCTCGATAAATTCACAAAGAAATTTAGGAAACAAGTGGTTAGTTGAGAGAGTCTGCCACCTGGTGTATCCTCTCCCCTTTCCCTGCCTGGATAACACAAGCGGAAACCTCTGGGTCTGACAAATGATGGCCTCGGTGGATAGTTTCTCCTTTAGAACAGAATGTTTGAAAACAACATGATAAAAAAGTTTCTGTTCACAGACTGAAAGAACAGTCTCACTGAAAATGATATGATAGGCAGAGACTTTAAAAATCACTGAATAAGATAACATAAGATAATGTCTATAAAAGTTTACACCTTTTCAATCATTATTTTGTGTTCTTTACATTTAAATTATATTACATTAAATGATGTTATCAGTATCTATTTCATTCTAATTCTGAGCATTTATAGCTTATGACCTTTTGGAAAAGTATAAATAATGATCAAAAAATGTATAATAATAACCGGTTCCAGTAGTAGGGCAGCACGGTGGACCAGTGGTTAGCACTGTTACCTCACAGCAAGAAGGTCCTGGGTTTGACTCCACCAACGGGCCAAGGCCTTTCTGTGTGCAGTTCTCGGGTTCTCTCCAGGTACTCCAGCTTTGTCCCACAGTCCAAAGACATGCAGCTATAATAGCCCTTTTCCACTAGTACCTACTCGACTCGGCACGGTTTGAGGGGTTTTCCATTAGGTGGTAGTACCTGGTACCAGGTACTTTTTTAGTACCTGCTTGGCTGGGGTTCCAAGCGATCCCAAAATGTGAGGTCAACGGACTGCATGTCACTGATTGGCCAGGAAGGGACTTCACTGGATGAGTCATTATAGCGATTCCTTCACGATTCAAACCCGCCATTTTTGAAACCCGGCAACGAGCAAAATGTCTACACACAAACACTGTGTTTCATGTCGCCGCCCGCAGCCTTCTCTGGCTCTCTTCTTTTACTGAGTCTGATAAAAAGCCATCGACCGAGCCGCGATCGTCTCAATGTCCTCCATTGTTGTGTGTTTGTGTCGCATAAACACATATAAATGAAGTCACGTGACTTTCGGGACGCGTTGCTATAACGACCCACCCGCTGATGTGGTACTAAATTGTAATGGAAAACCACCTAAACCGAGTCGAGTCGCGCTGAGTCGATCCGAGTAGGTACTAATGGAAAAGAGGCCTTAGGTTAGGTTAATTGGTGAATCTAAATTGCCCATAGGTGTGAATGTGAGTGTGATTGGTTGTCTGTCTCTCTGTGTTATCCTTGCAACAGACTGGCAACCTGTCCAGAGTGTACCCTGCCTCTCGCCCTATGGCA
>VUQS01074780.1:62875-75355 GCA_015108495.1 Heterochromis multidens | reverse complement strand
TGGCACCTGTTAAGAGACATGCTTACGAAGCGGATTTCAAACTCAAGGCTATCAGGCACGCAGTAGAACATGGGAACAGAGCAGCTGCGAGAGAATTCAACATTAATGAATCAATGGTGCGGAAGTGGAGGAAGCAAGAAGATGACCTGCGCCAAGTAAAGAAGACCAAACAGAGTTTCCGAGGGAACAAAGCGAGATGGCCACAGTTAGAGGACAAACTTGAACAGTGGGTTATTGAACAGAGAACAGCAGGTAGAAGCGTCTCTACAGTCTCTATTCGACTCAAGGCAACAGCGGTAGCACGTGACATGAAGATCACTGACTGATAATGACGAGAGAGATCCGGGCATGCTTGATGCTGAAATCGCCCAACTGTTTACCTCAGAACTGAGGATGAAGAATTTGATGGATTTGTGGAAGAGGAATGAACTGAAAAAGTGAGTGTATTGTTTTGTATTTTATGTTACAACTGAACAATGTTGAGAGTTATTGTGAATGAGTTGAATAAAGTTTGACTTATCTGACTGTTTTGTTTCGCTGAATGCGCTTTATAATCCGATGCGCCTTATGTATGAAAGTAGACCCATTCATTGATATTGCGCTTTATAATCCGGTGCGCTTTATAGTCCGGAAAATACGGTAAATCATTTAATCTTGTGCCAAAAGCTCTACAATGACTTTTACCTTGACAAGGCTAAGGCCTATTAACTTCTCATTAGTGATCATGATTGAGTGCAAACAAATTCTTTTTATACCAGCATAAAAAGGATTTGTTTGACAGCACTCACTGGACTCATCAATACACAGCGAAGATCTAAGAAGGAGAATTGTAGATTTACACAAGTTGGAAAGGTCTCTTGGGGCAATTTCTAAACAACTGTAGATTCCAAGATCATCAGTTCAAACAATTGTATATGAGTATAAGTTATATATAAGATATGTCACCACTTTGCCAAAGTCTCAGAGAAGACCCAAACTGTAACCCTCACACTGGTTAGGATGTTAAGAAACAACCCAGGAACCACCAAGGCTCAAGCCTGCCATGAACTGGAAACTGCTGGAACACCAGCGTCACTGTCCACAGTGAAGTGGGTTTTGCATCAACGTGGACTGAGAGGGTGCTGACCAAGAAAGAAGCCCTTTCTCCAAAAACGGCACCTTCAAGCTCATCTGAAATTTGCAGCTACCCACATGAACAAGCCAAATACGTTCTGGAGAAAAGTTTTATGGTCAGACGAGACAAAGATTGAGCTGTTTGGCCACAATGACAACAGGTATGTTTGGAGAAATAAAGGTAAGGCTTTCAAACCTAAGAACACTGTACCAACTGTCAAGCATGGTGGTGGTAGCATCATGCACTGGGGCTTTTTTCCTGCCAGTGGTACTGGTATATTGCACAAAGTGGATGGAACAATGAAACAGGAGGACTACCTCTAAATTCTTCAACTTCACCTCAAATCAACAGCTAGATGGTTGAAACTTGGACACAACTGGGTGTTCCAACAGGACAATGACCCCAAACACACATCAGAACTGGTTTTGGATAGATAAAGCAGGCTAACATTAAGGTTCTGGAATGGCCTTCCCAAAGCCCCAACCTCAACCCTATTGAAAATTTGTGGACTATGCTTACAAGCCAGGTGACAGAAAAACAACCAGTTTAAATGAACTCTACCAATTCTGCCAAGAAGAGTGGTCAAATATCCAGCCAGAATTATGCCAGAAGTTTGTTGATGGCTACCAAAAGCATCTGGTCGAGGTGCAACTTGCTGAGGGACATTTAACCAAATATTAGTGGGGTGTATATTTGAGCATGTATGTATACTTTTGACCCTGTGTGAATTAGAGAAAATCCAAAATCTATTCAAACTCATACCCAATTCTTGTTTTTTAGAGTCATTAAAGATGTTTGCTGTACAATTATTTCACCCTGGAAAAAGAACAGTCAAAGAAATTTTTTAAAGCCCAAAATTACCATGACATTCATGCCCATGATGAGTGGATGTAAACCTCTGACCAAAACTGTAAGTTAATAATAAAATAAATAATAAAATCGTTCTGGAAACATTTTAAGGTACAAACCATGGGGGTGTGAGATACTGGCTTCACATCTTTGCTGGATATCATCTTCCTCTGTCTCTGCTGATGATTCCTGCTGCTCCTCACCATCAGCTATAATACACAAGGACATAGATATTCTTAAAAAATTAAATTAAACAGAGACAAGTTTTCCACATAAAGACACATACCAGTTTGGCAGATTGAGGCAAATTCTTTGTCACAGAATTCCTCCAGTTGCCTCCCAAGATGTTCAACAGCTCTCTTTGTAAGCTCAAAAGGGAGGAGTGGATCCTCTGAAACCTCACGGAAAGAGTGGAGACGGTCACAGAGGGGCTTCAGAGAGGACCATTTCTGTGAGGAGAGAAGAGACAGAAATTAAGATATGATTACATCTGTCACTCAGAAACAAGTAACGTTTCCAATGATGTGTTGGCAGTATACCTGTAGGAAATGGATGTTGCTTTCAGTCTGTGCCAGACGGTCCAGCTCAGAATCCCTCTTCTTCATTTGCTTCATCTCTGCCTCCAGGCTCTGCAGCGAGATGCGAGTCTGAGCTGCTGCCGCCTCCTCCTGAGCTGCAATCAGTTCCTTCACTGATAGGTAATGTTTCTGAAGGGAGTCGATGACACCGACTATGATGCTTTCACAGAAGGCTTCTGTTTGTCTCGCCTTATCCTGTTTGATACACATGTGAGTGGGCTATACACTATAAACACTTCAGACAACATAAACTTTGGTCACATGTTCTCCTCACCTGAATCTGTCCAAGCATCTCCCCCATCGTCTCCCTCTTCCTTTCTTGCTTCTGAAGAGTCTTCTTGAACTTTGTCTGCATGTTCTTAAGTTCCTCCTTTAGCACATGTTAGATGGAAAAAACACATCATCTGTTTAGATTTGTCAAGCTGGTTTAAATCAGCACAGTAAAATTTAAAATCTTTACATTTTTTTTTACACTAAAATCTAGCTTCATCATCATGTCTTGCTCAGCTAGAGGAGTGTATTATAAACAATGTTTAGCCCTAACCCTTTATAAGGAGTGGAGGAAATCATAAATGGCTTTGCAGTCAGTCTTTTTCCTGGGCGGCAGTTCTGACATTTGTATGAATCAAATGCATCCTTGTCCAAAACTGCATCTATGCTGTATGTCATTTGAATGTTTTGCAAGGCTGTCTGGAATTTGTTTAACCAAATAAAGTGGAAAAGTCTCCTCAGATCACCAGGTGAAAACCAGCTTGGTTACTGTGTATTATGTTCTATGTATCAGCATCAGCAGAAATCTCTCTCTTTTTTTCTTTTTCTTACAATAAGATAATGTCATCTGTTACCACAAACACAAACAGCTTTGTTAAGAAAGGATCCACCACATCAATAAAGGCTTTGAAGTTATCAAGAGTCCTTACTTTAAAGGTTAAAGTAAGTTAAAGACTACAGAAAATAACACGTCCTATCAATGCCAGTGTGAGAAAAGGATACATTTTCTCTCCCTCTCTTTGTCTTTGGGCAAATTGTTCCCTTCAGCTGATTAAAGTTCAGCAGTCTGGTGTCAAGAATGATCACATTACCTTGAGATGAATGTGATATTATGTGTTGTTGCACGGTTGCATGTTTATTCCATTAAAAATTGTCTGCAATCTTAAAGTTGCAGGCAATCAGAAGCAATGGGTTAATGACACTTTCCCTAATTTACCCAAAGATTAAAATTGTTTTTGTAATAATTTTTTGTTACATCCAGCTACGTGCTGTGTTATTGTTTCAAAACTGAATCTGATGTTGGAAATGTTAAGTGTTGCTTCTTGGTAGTCAAAGGTGTAGTACAAGTTAAACAGATGTGCACACCTGTCATTGTAGACCCCTGCCATTTATACATGGATATAGGATTGCATAAATTGACTAACGGGCTAATTCACAAAAGCTTTCCAGAAGATGGGTCCTTCTTCCCGTGATTCTAATTTTTCAAGTAGGAATTGAACCATTTCTATCCTGTTTTATGTACCTGCTTCCGTCTCCGTTCCTCCTTCACCCACCCAATTCTGTGTCCTCCATGATCAGCTGAAGTACACTGTGCACATATGATCTGCTCATCTGTGCAGCAGTAAACATCCAGGGGCTTGTTGTGCCTCCAACACAAAGTGCTCCCTGATGGTTCAGTACAGCTCCGGGGTCTCTTCAGGGCCTGCTGGGGCCCTTCTGAACATTGCTTCTGCTGCTCCTTTTTTTTATTATAACTAATTTCTGTCTCTCTCACTACCTCAGCTAGAGTTGTCTTCCTGATCAGCTGAGGTCTGGAGGGAAACTCATGATCACATTCAGGGCACCTGCAGAGACTGCTCTTCAGCTCGTCACGATCCCAGCGGTCCTGGATGCACTGCATGCAAAAGTTGTGCCCGCAAGGAACAGTCCCCGGATTCCTGAGAAGGTTTCTGCAGAGTCGACAACAGAGGTGGTTCATCTTCACAGGAATATGACGCTCCACCATGTCTGTGTAGAAAAACGCGGGCTTAGTTTCACTTCCTCCACAAATGACTCAGAAGTGTGTTTGTGTGTGGGAGTGACTAAAATATTTGAAATTCTTATATAAAAGAAGGCGGGGCCCATCTCTCCCCCACACCGAATGTTTGTATCTCAAAGGACAGACAAATGTCAATAACTTTCAGAAAAGACAAAAATTCAACATGAATGACTTTATTACAGTATTTAGGTAAACATAAAACAAAGGTAAAAGCAGTGATAAATAAGTTTGTAATTTACATGTACTTTCATTTCCTGAATGTTTAAATAAAAACACAAAGAAACTAATATTGAAAAAGATGTAAAAGTATAACAGTTCTGTAACTGGCAATTAAATTGAGCTTGTACCCTTCGGTTCAAAAACAGCTGTCTGATGAATGAAACCACACAACAAGAACCACATTTATGAAACCAGAAATGCTCTTTTCTTTCACGCAATCCAACACTCACACCCAACGTGTGCACACAGCAAAGAAAATTAAGATGCTGCTCTTCTGTTTTTTGGGGTTTTTTGTTTTTTGTTTATTTTTGTCCATTAATGTCCATTCAGACTGCTTTGATGGTCCCAGAGCAAAAGTATGTAGTCAGGCCAGACAAAACCGATATCAACCTGCAAATGCAGCAGAGCAACAAAGAGGTCCAACTGTTAAAAGAAGCACTCATCAGATTATCATGAGTGTACATAAAGAAATCCTGTCCTTCCCCTTCTATCTCTCTGAAGATGATGAACTCGTCAGATGAAACGAGGAATGTTCTTTCATGTACTCACTGTGCTGAGCCTGGCCTAACAGTTAATACCTAAAATTTATTTTAAAAAAAGTTTATTCAAACTTAAAAGTGAAAACATGGTCATGTAGTGCTTCCTGGTGAGTTACTGACCTACAGTAGCAGGTAAGAGGCACACAGAGGAAATACCTGTAATGTAAAGTAGGAGCAGAATTCAAGTCTACAAATGGAGTTTAGCACTGAATTCATTATTAGCTATTTCATTAAAAAACGGGGAGAGGCAGGAAAAGTCTCAGAGAACCTAAGTACAAAATAATTCTCTTTTTTTTGGGCTAAAAACTACACAGAAATCATAACAATGCAAAATTTCTCAAAAGGCAAAAGTTCAACACCAAAAGCATTTAGCAGGACCAACGATCATCCTGTAAGACAACATTCCTCCACGCTGGAAACTGCGAGTCGGCTCCCAGGTGGCTTCTGAGAGTGAAATCCATCCGTCACCTTCAGTCTGTACAGAATGCGTAACATAATGCTTTGTTCAGAGTTTGATCAGTGAGAGCACTGGTGGTGCTTCATCTGAACACCTGATTTAAACTGTTTATTAAAAAAAGAAAAGAAGAATAAACTATAAGAATGTTGACAGTGGTCGAGTCTCACTGCAGCAGTTCTTCCCAGGAAATAGGTTTGGAGAAGACTTCTCGTTCCAGCCAAAGGTCATAGTTCATTTGGAAGTCCTCGGGCAGGTCCACTCGTTGCCCCAGAACACTTTGCAGGCAGTTGTCTACAGGCAGGAAGTCTGGATTGCTGTGGCTCTTGTCGTAGCGGCGGCTGTTGAAGCGCTCAATGTTGGCTCGTAGAGCGCACTCCTCAGCCTGGAAGTCCCAGGGACGAGCGTCCAGATCTGCTCCCACAAAACAAACAGTGAATAATAATCAGTGAATTTAGTCTGCTCTGAGTGTGACAGCAACTCTGCACCAGCCCACAAATCCTGATCTCGATTAGGATATAAAAACAAAACAATAGTTTTGACTCAAGATGTGACGAAGACATGAAACATTCATGCAGTGAACGGACGACTGATCCAAGAAACACAAAACGCTTTCATTGAAGTGTACAGCTCATCTTTCAGTCACACACTTTGCATCTTTCACACTTTCTCCAACTCATGACATTTATGAAATGTACACTCACCGGACACTTTATTAGCTGTTCAACTGCTCGTTAACATAAATATCAACATATAATCAGCCAATCACATGGCAGGGTTTACAGAGATTGGTCCGAAAAAGAGAAAATATCCAGTGAGCAGCTTAGAGGCTTTGAGCTGATAGGAAGGCAACAATAACTCAAATAACTTCTCGTTACAACCAAAGTATGCAAAGAGCATCTCTGCCTGCACAACACACCGAACCTCGAAGCAGATGGGCTGCAGCAGCAGACCACATTTAGGTGGTCACTCCTGTCAGCTAAGAACAGGAAACTGAGGCTACAGTTCACACAGGCTCACCAAAACTGGACAATAGAAGACTGGATCTAGTTTTCTGCTGTAACATTCCAATGGTCGGGTCAGAATTTGGTGTAAACAACATGAAAGCATGGATCCATCCTGCCCTGTAACAACGGTTTGGGCTGCTGGTGGTGTAATGATGTGGGGGATAGTCACCAGACAGTCACCAGATCTCAATCCAATAGAGCACACTTGGGATGTGGTGGAACAGGAGAGTCACATCATGGATCTGCAGCAACTGTGTGATTCTATCATATCAACATGGACCAAAATCTCTGAGGAATGTTTCCAGCACTTTGTTGAATCTGTGGCATTAAGAATTAAAGCAGTTCTGAAGCCAAAAGGGGATCTAATACAGTACTGCCAAGGTGTAACTAATAAAGTGGTCGGTGAGTGTATCTTGTTTGTGTGCCAGAACTTGCTTCAAACCATCCATAGTTCAGTACTCTTCCAAGTTACCCTGTTTCTCTGAATAAAAAAGGGATTTTACGGTTTCCAAGTATCATTTGTTCCCCTCTTTTTCTAGAATAATATTGTCTTATATTTGTGTGCAGTGTTGTACAGAAAAATTCTGAACAGTTTCTGTTCAGAATTTTTCTCTCACCATTTCCGTACGCCCAGTCGTCATTGAGGCGATGTCGGACCTTCTGGTAGATGGCAGACATCGTCTTCATGTTGCTCTTCCTCCACTGACGTCCCAGGTATTTTGTCTGCACTTTGAGCAGCTTGAGGACATACAGCTGCATCATTGCTTGTTTGACCTTCAGCGCCCTCTTCAGGATGGGTGCTGACTTAAACACGACCAGCATCTGGGAGAAAACCAATCGATGTAGTTATGTCCTTATTTTTTTTTTTTCCATACGTGATTCATGTGTCACAGTCAATTTGACATGATGTCCTCTCACCATTGTTCTGGAGTGCTTCCATTTGGTCAGTTTGTTGAGGATCCTCAGCAGGTTAATACAGGAAAACAGATTCCGCCAGCAAAACTGATTGTTGTCTCCTGCTTCCTGTAACAAAGAAATCACACACAGTAAACATCCAAAAGCAACAGTCACATGACAACAACAGCAAAACAACAGAAACAAGAAAAAAACTTACCAAACTCTCCGCAGTTAACTCTGGGAGCTCGTGTACCACACAATATGGAAAGTCAAGTACTGAAATGCTTTTAGGAAGAAAAAACTTAATTTAGTGAAATACAGACACATCTACATTTAGTTTACTTACTGCAAACAGGAATCAGGATTTTTGTTATTTAAAGCTACACTAAAAGTACCTGTTCTTAGCTGTGATGTAAGACATGATGTTCTGGTTGAAGAACTTGAGAATGAGGGGGATGCAGTTGGCAAACACCAAGTGCTGAGCCATGTACTCAAACTATGAAAACCACACATGGAGAGACACCAGTTAAAAAGGAACATTTTACTTTCCATAAAATAGAAATTAAAAAGAATGAGATAACAAACTGATTTATTTTTATTTTAGGTGTGTGGCATGCACACCTGGTAGATGTGGTTGAGTTTGAAGTGTTTCAGGAGAAGCAGCAGGATTGCAGAGATGGCTTTCACAATGATTTCTTTGTGCCGATTCACATCAACACCAAGTTTCATGCTTTGCAGCACTGTGGTCCTACAGAGTCAAACAGAAGAGATCAGGTCAGATCAGACAATCCTCACTCTGTTCTGTTCTCAGTTAAAAACCGTCACAGCCTGTAAATCAAAACCTTGGCTTTAAAATCTTGGAATCTACCTGGATGTGGTTACATGCTATACAGTGCTCTGCTGCTGTTCTCAAACATGCTCAGCTAAAATAACCTGCTGATAAAACACATCAGAATAATCACATTTCTTTCTTTAAAACCACATTTGAAACCAGCTCCAGCTCTGTATGTGCAGGTGTGCATGATCTGAAAACCCACACTCACTCTGAAATGTAAATCCAATAAAGCCTTTCCACTTTAGATAATGGAAATGTCACTAGCTTGTCACTAGGTTAGCGTATTTTCCCTGTTCAGCACATAATGTCGCAGCAGATAAGGAGCTGGCAGGCTGTTAAAGATACTTACGGCATCTCTTCCGGCAGCACGTCTGCCAGGATGTTAATGGAGTCGGTTTTAGCTTTGGATGTCGGAGCAGCAGCGAGCAGGATCTTCAGCAGAGCAATCTACAGAGAGACCAAGCATGATGGTGTGACTTAAATACTTTAAATTCAGACTGAAAAGCCTTAATATTCTTTCAATTAAATGTTGTTAAAACTCCTAATCTCATTATCAATCCATTATTACTATAAATTTAAATATTTTTATTCTTTAACTTTTTTAAAACACCTTTAATCTACCTATCATACCTGCCAACACTGAGGTTTCTAAATCTTATTTATTTACTTAAAATTCACCCAGATTATAATTTGTAAAACCTGAATAAGTGTAACCAACAGTGCACCATTGATCTGTGAAGTGATTCTGGTGACACTACACTGTGAAAGAGTAAAGTCATTGAGTGTCTGTGTAATAATCTTTGCAGACATCCCTGAGCAGACACCTCTCAACTGACTTGCTTGTAAATAAAGTGCCTTGCCCTGCTATGTTGTTACTTTCACACAGAATTGCAGTTTTCAAAGACCTTTTAAACACTCTTTTTATGAAGTATCAACCACTATCACAAGTCATATCACAATCAATCACAATATAAACCATCCATGAAGTGTCAAACAATACTAACCATGTATTGAGGCAAACTGGGCAGAATTCCCTGATAAAGCAGCTCAGTGGCACACATCTCCACTTCCTCTTCACCCTGACGACAAGAAAAACACAAAACAAGAGACGTCAAGTACACAAAATAATTTACCACAACACCTCCAGATCGCAAGCCATTATGACCTGCCTTACAGAAACAGACAGATGAAGAATTTACTTTATAATTTAATGTGTTTTTTATTGATTAAAGTGGGCCTAGTATGCTTATTTTCTGTCTTATATACACTGTTAGAACAGTTTATGCTCATATTAAACATGGCCAGAGTTTGTTTTTTTTTTCTACTGTTGGATATGTACGATATGAATGAGAGCAAATATCCTTAATAAGGTCACAGCACTCCCACACACTGGCTGTTCAAACTCTCTGTTTGTGAGGTGCAGCCAATCAGAAGAAAGTTGTGTTACAGGGAGAGAGAAGGGAGGTAACACAGCTCGTTTCAGATAGAAGGTGAACTAAAAGGCTGCACTAAGACCCAGTATAAGATAAAAAAGGATCACTCTGAACTGTATAATCACGCCAAGCAACAAAGTAAAGTCAAAGAATAAAAATACGGAGTCGGAAGGTACCATGACATGTCTCCTTTTAAGAAAGTTATGTCTGTTTATACTTACACCAGATAGAGGGGTTTTCTGAAATTCCTCCTCCTTTGCAATCTGTATCTCAGCTATAGAGACGTACTTGTGCTGAAAAATGAGATGAAAATTAATAAATGAAAGTTCAGGAACACTACAGCTGTGTGAAATTCTTAAGCTACCCTTCAGGGAAGAATTAATGAAGTAAACTGTTGCAATACCTGCTTTAACGTCTTGATGCTCTCATGAATTGGCCTGGGTAAGCCAACCACTGTATCTGTATCACTGCAATGCATGGACAAAATAAATATGTCTTTATACAATATGTCTGCACAAAAATAATAAGAAGTAACTGGTATCTTTGAAGAAAAAAGAAAAACCTACCTTCCAAGAGTGTAACCAATGAATTTACTTCTACTTGATTCAAGGAAATTTTCAATATCTTTTTCCCTGTTGGAGCAAAAACAATAACATCAAACACAAAACAGGTCTTAATTTTATATTTGTGCACATAAAGAAGGAACTAACAAGCATGATTACAGTTGAGCACTGCTGTCTGGTGAGACTGAGCGGTACCTGACTTTAGGAGCCCACGGCAGACCTTTGGGGAAGGACACCCTCTCTGATGGAGGGTGAGGAATAGGTGGAGGCATCACCTCGTCCCTCTCTAGAGGGAAAGTCTCTGCCTCTATAGAGTTGTCATTGTCATCATTGTCATCCTCATCTTCTCGAGAGTCATCTGCCTTGTAAGGATCTTTTTCATTGAATGCATCCAGGTTGTCCTGTTTAATCAGCGCCTGTGTTTGAGTTACAAGATAATTACACCTAGACTGGAGAAGGACTGAAGCAAATACTCATATTACTCAAACACTCCATATGGGAAGCCACTGAATGCAGAGAAATTATTGCACGAATGCACGATAAGAAGGCGGCTCGTTCCCTAAATGAAACAATAATGCAAGTTAGTGCCCTAAGAAACATTATCAGTGGTACTTTCCATTAAAAGTTCAAATTATAATAATGTCTTTATTTAGCTGTTTTTGGACTGCAGCAATCTGACAAGTATATGAATGTCAATTTAATCTGTTCCTTGCTGGCACTATTGTGCCTGAATGTGTCGTTTTTGTTTGCAAATAGAGTGAATGGGTGCTGTAAAGTGTGTGGTGCTGCACAGAGTCCATCGTACACAACAATACAAGTTTGTGTGTGCAGTGCTGCCTTGATCTGCTGTTCATGTAACACGTGGCACTACTTTCAATGTTAAATATGTGGAATAACAGTCCACTGTCAGGTGTTTTGCTTGTAGCTGGCTTTAACTTGCAACATGTTCGGATAGCAGACGGCAGCAGTAATAACTACCTTGTGTTCACGACGTGCTCGCTTTTGTTGTTGCTCTATGAGGTCGGATGCAGATGCAGGAGGAGAAGCCGCTCTCATGCTGCGAATGACTCGAATGCTGTCCTCAGGGAGAGGAGGGAGACCCAGTTCCTCTCTCTTACGGACCTTTATGCTCTGCAACTGCTCAAACCCTCCAAGTGTGAACTGAAACAGAAGACAGGAAAGTTTTTGGAAGACAAGACGGATTTAGGAGGAAAATGCAAAAAACTCTTTAGGATACCATTATCTTTTTGAATGGCTGATATTTCAGTCTCTCACCAGTATGCTCTTCCACAACAGCAACAACACCTTCTTCATGGGGAAGTGAGGGGCATGACCACTGCAGAACTTGGTAACCATACCAAAGAGCATAACAGAAATGGGCTCATTGTTGAACAGAGGAGATCCTAGATCAGAGAAGGAGGTGGAATTAGTTTGAAAGTCTGATTTTGCACACATTCTTAGTGAGTCTTCAGCTATTCTGATGAAATTTACCCAGTTCTGTTCTGAAGGTCTCCTTGATGATTTTCCATTCGGGCTTGTCGGCTGGGTCGTCCTGTTGGATGGTTTCCACCATCATGTACATGATGTTAAGTAGCACCCTGAGATCTGTGCTGTCAGCTAGGGAGATGGCTGGTTTTCTGACAGCACTACTGCAGGCAGCACTGTTACTGAAACACACACAGCACGACAATTATAATTAGATCCTATACACAGAAAATCTGACAACATGCAGCTGATTAACCTGAAGCCTAACAAAAACAACCAGTTATTTTTCTTTTTGATTCTGATCGATTTCATTAACAAAAAGACGGATAAATCATTTGTGTTTCAGCTGTCCTAAATTCAAAGTAAAATATGGTGCCGATTGATCTTATAGCACCTTTGGACATCAATTCCCCTAAATGCTATGTGCTAGTGAAAATTTGGCTTTTTTTTTTTTTTTTTTAAACTGACATTTTCTTTT
>VUQS01074780.1:33870-50589 GCA_015108495.1 Heterochromis multidens | reverse complement strand
TCAATTTACCAGTCAATCTACATTCCTACCCTGAACCTGTGGTCACGAGCTCTGGGTAGTGACTGAAAGAATGAGGTTGGATACAAGCAGGAGAAATGAGCTTCTCCCGTTGGGTGGCTGAGCTCAGCCTTAGAGACAGGATGTGGAGCTCACTCATTCATTCATTAAACTACTAATCCACATCGAAAGGAGCAAGTTAAGGTGGTTCAAGCATCTGTCCAGGATGCCTCCTGGGCATCTCCTAGGTGAGGTGCTCTGGGCATATCCCACCAGGATGAGGCCCCGGGGCAGACCCAGTACAGAACGGCTTGGGAATGACAGTGTTCCCCGGAAGAGCTGGAGGAGAGGGCTGAGGAGGGGGCTGGGGAGAGGGAGGTTTGGGTGTCTCTGTTTAGACTGCTGCCCCTGCGACCCAGATAAGCAGTATAAAATGAATGGATGGATGGATCCAAAAGTAATAGTGAGTTCTAACAAAAAGATTTATAGATCTGTCCTTCGGAGCTATTTTAATGATGTAGTTTCAGTTTCTGTGCAGAATAAAATGTAATGTTCCATGCAACAGTGATCATCTGTTTCCTTCAAAAGGTTTGAAGATGCTGACATTCATGTAATAACATACAGGAACAAATAAATGCATGCAATAAAAGCATCATACGCACAGTCTTTTGTAACAAATGATGTTGGTTCCATTATATTTACAATTCAGTTATTCATTCATGTTAGGCTAAATAAGCTGTGACAACAGGACTGCAGTGGGTTGCTGGGTTGAAGACAATCTCTCAGCAGATACATGCATGCAAAATGATGCTCTGCTCTTGTGTGCAGAGAAACTCGAGCCACCTCACTGATCCTTATCAGATGTGACTCACTGTTCTCCACAATATTAATTATAGTGCAATAACTTTAATAAAGCAAACAAGCTGATTAGGCAAGGCTTCAAAAAAAAAGAGAAATTATACTTGTCAAACAGAGGGAATTCGAAATAAAGACTTGCCTCCAATACAGGCCCGCTTCAAATTAAATTCACATTACCTGCCACAGTTAAGACAAATAATAGCCCAGGTCACTATCTGAGGAAATATATTATCTCATAATGGAGTACCTGCTACTAGACAACAGTCTACCTTTCTGATAATTAATCTGGAGGAACAGCAATAAATTTTCTGCAGCAAGCACAGAAAAGCACAGCAAGCACTGATCCCTTGCAGAGACGTGCACACACTGTTAAAGAACACTAGACTTTGTATGCTGCCATGCTGACAACTAACAGCAGGGTTATAAATGTAACAACTGTGCTCGCAGGCTGTTTCTCTCAGAGACTGCAGAGTTTGCATTGTGCACAGTAGACGAGTTTTACAAGGGTAGCATCTCTAAAACTTTACTGAGGAGGTTTAGGTCTTTAATGACAAGGTTCTCTGTGATAGCAGCACATGAAGTTGTCTGTCCTCCACTAACACTAATTATGATTTTAATTAATAAATAAAAGTTACTGCTATGACATAAGCGAGTGTTTTACTTACTTTTCGTTTACAACATGGTCATTAGGGACGGTTTTTCAAACAAAGTAACAAAAGTGATGCAACAGAACAAAGAGACATTCTCCATTTTATTCCTCACATTTATCACTCTTGTCAAAACCTGGCCCAAAACCCAAAAGAATTGCCCACAGTCCAATTTGACCATTATCCAGAGATTTGAGTGCATTGTGTTCGCAGCCACTAACATGACGCTAACATGAAAAGCAGACCATAAGAGTCTGGTCTGCCAGACTTTCCTATTTGCTCAGCTCCCTCTGGAGCCACAGAAATCTTTATACGACATTCATTCAAATATAAAGTAGATTCTCTAGTACACCTGTAAGCAGACATAGATTTGGAAAAAGGAAACACATATCTAAAGGTCAGAACCTCTAAGTTGATAAGATGTTCTCATTTATCACTTCTGGAAAAGTGAAAAATTGAATGATTTGATTGATTCTGTGATTTGAACCTTTATTAAACTCCAGACTGCCTCCACTGGATCCCCAATTTTTTTCAAACCTTATTATTCACACTAAAGTTATCCAAAATCAAACTGTACTATTGTTTATACAATATTAGCCAAACTGTGTTTTTGCTGAACCTTCCAACAGTAAAATATCTAAAACTCGAGCTTACTCACCCATCCAAGATGGACTCTCTGCAGCAGTACAGATTATCAAACTTCTGCTTTGTCACAGAGTCATTTACATTCATTGCCGGCACACAGAGCTTTCCAGCTTTAGACAACTGATACAGTCTAGACAGAAAAAGGTGGAAACATGTTAGCCCGCAACTAAATCTGTAAATGAAGCACATATCTATTAAACAATAAATTACCTGTGAACCCCAGTCACACTCTCCTCTACAATGCCCCTGATCTTCTTGAATACATTGGGGTATTTCTTGTACATCCAGTGTGTCAAGTCTCCTCCATCATCAAGGATCTAATAAGCAGGAGGAAAATATATATTATTTTCTTATAAATAGAGCATGGTGTTTCTCATCTTTTCTTCAATAATGAGATATTTACAGACTGCCATTAATGAAGGAACAGTTGTTCTTCTGGTGTTTCTTTGGGCTATTTAAGTTAGCTGTTTATTTATGTCATTCACATATTACAGCTGGCAAAAAATGCCCAAGCACAAAAGGAGAAAAATGTTTTCCACAAACCATATTAGGTTGCCAGCCCTCAGTGTTGACACAGCGATCAATACACCACCAGAAGTCATCCTCAGACTCCCCCTTCCAAGCAAATACAGCCACACCTGAAACATAACAGATGGGTGGTAATATCTTAGTAGTAGTACATTAAATCGAGAAGCCACCTCACTATTGATGAGCATGACATTGTCTTGTTCATCTCGCAGAGCGAAAACTGCATAGACTACATCTGAGTCTACATAATGCAGTGAATAAACACTCTCTAGGCTAACAGTGAATAAGGTCAAATTCACCACTTTGCTTAATAATTCATGGGTATAGCAACATCTCATTCATTTAAGTGGAAATCCTCCAACCAAGATTTCTCATGACATAGTATTTGTGAAAATAAAATGTGTCATGCTCCAAACAGGTGATATCAATATCATTACTGGGTATAAAAGCAAGTCTGAGAAATGTTTAATAGTGGCAGACATTTGTAATTTCTATGTGCTCTTCAGTTTAATGAACAGCCCAGTATGCAGTACAGTACGCACAGCAATAATTTACTGAGCACTAGACACCAACCCAACCCTGTAACCCTGTATCATTGAGACTCCCTCAGCATTCCAGATCATGAGAAGTCTACTCTGAAAATTTAGTGCACACTTTACCATCACATAGCAACCACAGATAAAGGGCTTAAGGAGTGTTGCTAATTCACTACATGGACAGACTTATGTGTTCCCATTAAATCTGCAGGGCTGAATTTTCAAGAGTTTAACATTTACAAACCGTAACCTTGGTTTTAAAAGCCACGAGACATGGCAAACCCAACCTTTGCTCATTAAAGATTAAAAAGAAGCCTTAACTAATGCTATGTTCTGCTGTTATCAAAATACTGTTTGCAATCAAGCGCACACAGAGTACATAAGATTTCCAAGGAGCAAAATAATCATCAACCTGAAGTGAAATGTGGCATTTGAGCTTCTTCACCATCTCTGCTGCTTACCTGTCTCCGACAGGGCAGCAGCTACTTCATTCTGTGTGGAATATATGTTACATGCAGTCCAGCGGCACTGAGCCCCGAGAGCAACCAGAGTCTCAATCAGCACCTGAAAACATACAGTCACAAATAGACTGTATTAGTGTATTTTGTTACGCTATAACACATGAATTTGCAGTGAACCAGGTCTATATTATAACAATTTGTCTACCCTATTATATACACCTTATTTATTGACTATATATATTTATTATCTTTGACTCTCAGGGATCATCTGGCTGTTGACAGCTCATGAACACAGCCAGTTATGTAAATTTTAATTGAAATACAATTGGCTTTCTTTTTTAATTATTTAATTTACAAGACAGGTAACATGAATTGGTGTAATGTAAGAAACTGAGAAATAGTGATTTAAAATCCTATCCTGATGAAGAGACACAATCACAGTGCAGCCTTTGCTTAGGTGTTGAAGCTCAGTGTCAAGAGACAAATCTTACTGCAGTCTGGGCAGTGATGTGAGTGCAGCCCACAATCTTGGCACCTGCCAATGGTTTCTCACTCTGTGCTCTCTTTCTTAGTGAGATCAGTGCCGACATATCTGAAAACAAGATTACATAAAAATAGTGAGTGGGAAAGACAGACGATGCAGTAAAAACTAAATTCATCTTTTTCATTTAGCAAGCACTACAAACTAGAATTAAACAGAAACTTAGATTTATCCAAAGCTACTGGCTATTTTTTAAAAGATGGATCATTCTTTGAGATACACAGTTTTTACTTTTCTTTCTTAGATAAAAATGTGTCATGATGTGGTGTTATTGGTTGTTGGTGTTTGTGTGTTTTATTTCTTAAATAAAACAAGTCTCTAGGCCTGTGTGACTGGGGCTTAAATAACAGCAGCAGCAGCAGCAGCAGCAGCAAACAAGCTTAAGTTCCCCATCTGCTTCAGTGACATTTTGCCAGTGAACACACCTTTAAAATGCTGCTATAGGTTCGCTGAGGTTAATGAGTGTGTGTGTGTGTACGAATCCTGTCCAGATTTTTCTTCTCTTTTTGGATGTTATAGGAAATACTACAAGCAGGAATCATGTTAATGTATTATTACAGAGAATGCTTAATAAATTTGATCCAGGTCTTAGGTGTGAACTATAGTTGCATAGTGAAGGAAAAAAACAGAAAAAGAAATTAGGATTTCAAAACGTTGTTGCTACATCCATAACTGACATATTAATAATGCCTGCTTCTCAGCAGAGACAAGACAGTCTGTCATGTAGAGATATCAAAGACTCTTCTGCACAGATACCTAACTCATGCATGATTAAGACTAACAAGATTTTACTCTGTATCATATCCAGACATGATTAAAACCAGGTGACTTATCTTATTGAAGCACAACTGAGAGGGCTTTGCTCCAAAGTAAGAAAGAATGGACAATGTACTAGAGATCTTAACATCTTGCGGTGGTCAGATAATATGAGATTGTGACAACTACGTTCCCTTTTACAGCAGTGGCAGAGTGCTAAAATTGGTAACATGGAAAGTGGACAAATCCAGGTTTGTTTGATTCTAAGTCACTGGGCAGGTGTCAGCACATAGACCTAGCCCAGTCACTCATTTTACTGCTCCAAATAACCTCGTGTTCAGGATAAAACATACTGCCCTTTAAATATCACAGTTTATTTGTGTTGGAATTTATTTTTAGGAGACAGTGTTGTTCATTGCTACTTAAACATTAACCTTTGATTCCTGTTTTTTTTTCCCCCCACAACTCTTGTAGAATTATTAGAAGTTGCCTAAATGAAATGCTGAGTTCACTTCATTCTCCTCGTGTTTACCTTGCTCTGCGATCTCAATCTCCCGCCTGCCAAATTCGGCCTGCTTGATATTCTTGACACAGAAGTCGCTGCTGCCCTTGCTGTTGACCTGAGTTTTGTCCCGTGGTGAGGTCTCATCGTCTGAGCTATCCGTATAGGATGCAGCTGTAAAAGAGTTTTTATAACACCAATCAAACTGAAGACAGGGAGAGGTAAACAAACGTTTTTTGCTGAGGACGACAAAAAGAAGCACTACCACAAAACTTAATATGAAGAAATGTAAGAATATTGATGTTTTTGCTTGAAATAAAAATCTAATGGCTTAATAGACCCCTCTCATTACCTCCCTTTCCACACCATAGAGCTCAGTTAACACAACATAGTGTGAAATCTTTTGCACCTACATCACAAATTAATGCAAACTATTGCAGACAAACATGTTCTGGCTCCTTCTTACCAGAGCTGTAGCTGTCTGTGGAAGACTGGGAGATGGAGCGGGACAGGGAGCGGCGGCCTGCCTTGGTGGGGAACCTGCTGAACTCCTGCTTGTCCTCCACAAACTGGATTTGCTAAAAACAAACAAAGGTCATGTCAGACATTGTAAGCTATTTCACAGAGCATTTATTCTGAAGCCATTTCAAATTAACACAAAAGGAACCCTGAAATTATATATAAAATATACAAGCAGTTTAATGTCTTCTTATAATCTTCTTGTGGTTCAGCCAAAGCTTCAGTCCTTACAGTCCTTCAGGACCTGGAATAGGGCTGGTTTTGCCTTTTTTCACTTCTTGTTTATATAGTATAATAACTAATGGATTTGAATGGAGTGAAATAAAGGAAAATTACTGGCAATATAAAAATCCTCCTCAAATTCATGAGCTTATTTCAGTCTATTGCCAAAAATAGATATCTGGCTATAGCCCAGCAGACACTACATCATCAAGACTGATGTCCAAAATTAAGCTGCCTGAGCCATATTTTGATTTTGATGACCCCATCTGACTCGTGCCTGTGTAATAATTATAACTATCTGCTCTCGGCTTTGCTGACATCAAAAAATTCCCTGTCATGTTATTTGATCCCCTGGAGGGACGTACAAATCACAGAAAAAAGTTTCCTTATACAACCTTTAAAAATATAAACACAGCTCTCCATCTTGACAGTTTTGTTTTCCAGTGCAGTGTGTTAAGCCCAACGTGTCACATTTGCTCATATCATTGTGGTACTTACTTAACTTGACGTGAAATGAGCACAGGTCTGAATTGTACCTACTGATTACTTTTCATAACTATTAAACATTCCTACTCCGTGTGTGTGCTGCAGGCTTTCATGTTGCTTTTTTGCCTCCTATAAAATATTTCACTGCACTTCGATAAGGGTTTATCAGTTCTCTTTTAAAGCCAACAGTGCATATTTCTGTAAGATGAAGGAACTAGGCTGGTATTTTTCTTGTGTATAACTAAGTTCGTGCCTGGACAGTTTTTGGTTTTTTTTGCAGTAACAAGAAAACTTCTGCTGACCAGGATTTTCCACCCTCAAGGTGCTCACATGCGACAGGACAGGGAGATCTCACCACCTCAGCAGTTTCTGGAAATGTGTTGGAGTTTTTTATAGAAGTGTCAGATTTAAAGATCAGCCTAGAAAATAAATTATACACATGCATAACTGCTAAACTCTGGCTCTCTTCCACAGTTTGTCTTTTGTCCTGTCTCCCTCTGCTCTCTTCTTTTCCCCTCACCCCCAACCAGTCATGCCACATAGCTGCCCCTCCCTGAGCCTGGTTTTGCTGGAGGTTTCTTCCTGTTAAAAGGGAGATTTTCCTTCCCACTGTCGCCAAGTGCTTGCTCATAGGGGGTTGTCTGATCATTGGAGTTTTCTTTCTATTATTATAGGCTCTTTACGATACAATATAAAGCGCCTTGAGGCGACTGTTGTTGTGATTTGGTGCTATATAGATAAAACTAAATTGAAAATTGAATAACTGAAGGAGATATTCCCATCATTCCAATCAATTAACTTTGAGTTCAAGCGTCATTCAGTTCATTGCTTATAGGTTTAGGCCTGGTACTAAAACCCATCCATATACCTGTTAAAATACCATGGTAAGAAAATACAATGAGGAGCTGCTTTCTTGAGATTTAGGTGACAAGAGACCAAATATTTCAGCAGAATGGTGTCGTTTTCAGGGTCCCAAGGACTGACTGAATGAAACACACTGTTTTATGTGAGCTGGTGTGTATGTGTGTGTGTGGGTGTGTGTGGGGACGTTTGGGGGGATATGGATGTAAGCATGAGTGGTTAACATATAATCAAGCTAGTGAGTCTGTGTTACTATATTTAACAGGACTCTGTGCATGTTCCTGTTATTTCTGGCCATTTCATAAACAAAAAATGTATTTCATCCTTGAAGAAATTAAACTCCTTTAAAAAATATTATTAGACTGAATCTCCTTTGGGGGAAAGAACAAAACCTCACTGGTGGGCACCAGAAATTCATATATTCAGGAAAAACCCTGTGTGTGTGTTTCTGCTTTGTATTTATTTTATATTTTATGTAGATTGAAGTCACATTGGTGTGTATTTTCACCACAGGGAACCTAGTGTTGAAGTTGAAGTAAGGACTAGACAATTAAAAACTGAACATCTGAATCCGAACGTGCACCATTTGGCAATATTTTAAAGAACACTTAAAGGACATCTTTTCATGTGTGCTTTTTTCCACCAATATGTTACAATATTGTTCTTTGCCATCTCTGATTTAGGCACACTTGCTGCTTTATTTTAATTGTCTGTCATTAACTAGATATTAATTACATGACATAAGCATTAAATTTAAAATAACAGGTCAGTTATCTCAACTGTGCTGCCGTGGGGGACATATGTTGATACCTGCCCTGTATGTTAGCATTTCCCAAAACTTTCTGATAAATTTTGATGAATCCAACAATACAACTTTAAACTCTTCGGCCAAATGCTTGGCTCCTCACTCTGCAAGCTAGTGACTGCTATAGTGTAAAGATCCTTCCTAAAACGGTATGAGGATGTGAAACAGTCATCTATAACAAGACTGCCTGGCTAATATGTTCTAGGCTGAGCATGCTGACACTTGCATTTGAGACTCCTTGCCCCTGTTGTGCTATATGTTTTCAAAATGCAAAAACAGATTCAAAACTGGTGTTTATTTGTCCACTTCAGTCAAACTTATATGGATTGTCCAAACACTGTCCATTCAGCCTCAAGAATCAAAAGGCGCAGCTCTTCCTCGTTCCTGGAGAGTGTCAAGTAACTTCTTTTTGCAAGTTTTACAGGGAACAAGTGGTTCTTTTGTTTCACCGATTCAAGTCAGAAGCCGCTGCTGAAAATGTGCTGAAAGGACAGAAACTGTAAAGCCCTTTGAGCTAAATCTGTGATATGTGATGGGGGCTATGCAAATAAAAATGCACAATTATAAGGTTATATTACAACTGCTGTTATTATTAGAGGCATGAGCCACTATACACGTGCAGACAATGCCTAAATTGATTTGTGATTTGACATGTGACTTTTAATTACTTGATATGGGTTTAAACTACTTTTAAATTCTTATGTCACATACAAATAGAAATGTATCTGGACTGTTATGGATGCACAGATTGAGAGATAACTCATATAGATTTCACTGCGATATGCAGCTGATTAGTAGCATATATTGTTGTATTCACTGTGCAGAAGGAAAGCTGAGGCTGACTCTACAAATACCCTCAGACAGAGAGGATGCAGCCCCTATAAAGTGCTATTATGACGCTAAAAGCAGCCTTGGAGGTCCATTTTAACATCGAAACGTCCTCCGCGGCGCCGTTATGCTGACACTTGGTGCAGACTTACCTTTTTAACTGGTTTGTGAGTGGGCACAGCGCTGAAGGCAGCCGACAGATCTCCCATGTTCATTTCGCTGTTCTTGCTCACAGTCATGGCTGAATATTTCTCCGCTACGTTCTCGCTCTCCTTCACCTCTTTGCTCGCCTGCTTCAACTCAAGCTTTGCCTCCCCGACCGGTTCTGACATCTCGGTGCTGGCTTGTCTATCCTCACCTCGGCAAAAACACAACAACCGTTGAGCCTTCTCTAACGTCAGAGGCTAGCGTTATGTTATGGGTGTCCTCGAGCTGCTAGCTGGTTACGCCGTGACTGCTAACGGAAAAGAGACTGTCAGGTTGCGTGCATATAAAAGCAGGCGGTAAACGTAGTATTTAAGCAGACGGTTCTGTGTAGTCGACTTTGATTTGGTTGCGAATCGTTATGTAGTCGATTTCTTAGTGCAGGGAGGACGTATCCTGTGTTGTTTCCCTGCTGGCTCTGCTGTCACCTGGCTGGGTAACTTTGTGGGCGGTTACTAACAGACTGAGGGGGCGGGTCGTGTACTAAGCTACGTTCAGGGGAACTGGGATAAAACATGAAGCAATGATAAACGCGTCCTGTGATTTATATTTTAACGTATATATTTCCGTTTTGGCCAAATTTGACATGTCAGTTGTTATTTTAATACAGTACTTTTATTAACGGCATTTGTTGTGAGATCAGGTGAATATATATAACTTTCATTTTAATGTGCAGATTCCCCTACCTTATAGACCTAATCTGAGCAGGAAGTATCTCCCAATTACGCGCTGTAAATAAAGTCCATGAAGAGCACATGGTGTACTAATTTCTTTTGGCAGTGAGTCAAGTTTTGTACTAACAGGAATTTGGATGTCTATCAATTATCAGTGGATCAAGATACTATTTTGGAAAACCACTGGCAATTTCAAATTGTCACAAAAAGCTTACAAAGAAAATACAGTGAAAACAAATGTTAAGTATCATTTTTTCGTTTATTTTCTATGGCACCCTCCATCAGCCACAATTTACTCTTTCCTGCAGCAGAAAAATTACCAACATGCATTGCATTTGAAATTGTGCATTAACGTCTCTCTCACCTTAAAGGGATATTTTGTGACTTATCAGAAAGGGTGCCAACAGAGGAACTATGGTACTGTATGAGGAAGTCAGGGCTGGCAGAGAATAACGTGAGGGTGGTGCAGGACATGAGGACAGCAAGACAGCAGTGAGGTGTGTGGTAAGAGTGACAGATGGGTTGAAGTTGGGGGTGGGATCACATCAGGGATCAGGCTCTGAGTCCCTTATTGTTTGCGATGGTGATGGACAGGCTGACAGATGAGGTCAGGCAGGAGTCTCTATGGCTATGATGTTTGCAGATGACACTGTGATCTGTAGTGAGTGTGGAGAACAGGTGGAGTAGGTTTGCAGACAAATTTAGAGAGGTAAGGCTGAAATGGTTTGGACATGTGCAGAGGAGGGATAATGGATATATTAGACGAAGGATGTTGACTATAGAGCTGTCAGGAAGGAGAAAAAGAGGAAGACCACAGAGAAGATTAAGGGATGCAGTAAAGGAGGACATGCAGAGGGTTGGTGTGACAAAAGAGGATGCTAGAGATAGGGTGAGATGGAGGCAGATGATCCACTGTGATGACCCCTAAAGGGAGCAGCTGAGAGAAAAAGTAGAGTCCTGTAGTGCTTTTGTTATACACGGTACATATTTAAACCTATATTCTTACAGAGATCTCTGTTTCTATTGAAATGATATGAAGAGATAATTGACGTAAATTTTTACTGTGATATTTAACTCATTAGTAGCATATATTTTTCCTTAACATTTGAATTCTTTGAGCTCTGGTAAATGCATTCACACTGCAAAAGGAAGGTTAAGATTGACTATAAAAATACCCTCAAACAGACAAGATGCAGCCTCTATATTATTATCATGTTATCATCATGTTAAAAGCAGCTTATGAATATTAAAACTTCCCAATAAAAACTGCAAAATGGGGGGAAAAAAACAGAACAATAAAGGCTACCATTGTTCATCGGCTGAGGTTAAATCCAAAGAGGTACTTGGGTTCTTCTATTTTTGTCCTTCACCTCACGATTTTCAGATAATGTTCATCTGCTGTAGATTGTTTCTTTTTTAGGCCTGCCACTCCTTTTGTTGGCACTGGTTCATCCCTCGAGTTAGGTGCCCTTTTTTTTATGCTTGAATCATTCACAGATTGGTGTTCAGTGGCTTAACAACAAAAATTAAAATATCCCTCTGAAAATGGTCCGGTACAAGGACTGGACTGAAAATGAGTGAAAAAGCAGCCAATGTCCAAAGAAAAACTCTCAAAGACCTTCAGAAAGCCTGGAGAACTATTTGTCAGTGAAGGGTGGCTCCAGACTTTCACACAGTACTGTCGGTGACGTCCAAAGAACTGATTGACCCCGCCCCCTCCGGAGCAGCATCCTGGTCCCTCCACTGACGTCACGCCATTTTCCATCGACGACGAAGACACAAATTAGCGAGACCAGCACCGGTAATCTGAGCTGCAGTTTACATCTAAAACGGTAGCGTTTCAGCAGAACGCTTTGTAATATTTTTCTGAAACGACCTGTTTTGAGTTATTTACTTTACCTATTTTAATGTATTGTTTAATTTCTGCGGCTGCTAGCCGAGCGCCGCTGCCTCTCAGTAGGCCTCGGGAGGCGGCAGCCATTTTAGTTCCCCGTACATAAGCTGTTAGCTACTATTAGCCTCGAAACAATGCAACGTCGAATATGCAGCAGTATATTTAGACCTGTTAAGTAAAAGATTTAACTAAGGCGTTTAGGGGTTTGCGTTATCGGCCTCTCTATTTTTATTATTTTTGTTTAGTTTCAGTTAGCATAGCGCAGAAAGTAGGCCAAGCTCCTTTGGTTTGTGGAACATTAGCAGGATTTATTGCACTGTGGTTCACGGCTGGAAGAAAACGCATTTTAATGCATACAAACATTTTATATTATCGTGAAATATTTTGGGGAAAAGACCGGCTTAATTGATATTTCGGAAATAAGGGCATCATACGCTCGGTCAGCTTGAGTTAAAGCATGGGTTCAAGCTTTTCCAGTTCAAGAACAAGACCACGGTGTGCAGTGAGTGAGTGTGACCAGTCTTTGTCCTAAATAGAGTTGCTGAGTTAATAGAGTCTCTATCATTGTTCTGTTTTCAGATACAGTCATGCATCGTGACTGTCCCCTTGACTGCAAGGTCTACGTTGGAAATTTGGGCAACAATGGAAACAAGACAGAGTTGGAGAGAGCATTTGGCTATTATGGTCCTCTCCGGAGTGTTTGGGTGGCCAGGAACCCCCCAGGCTTTGCCTTCGTAGAGTTTGAAGATCCCAGAGATGCAACTGATGCTGTGCGGGAGCTTGATGGAAGGTAGGTAGTAGTCTACACAAATGTCTTGATGCATTCTCAGTCATCCAGGTAAGGAAATCCACAAAAGTTGATTCTGCAGGGGTAATGATTTATTTTTTTTTTTTTGCAGGACATTGTGTGGCTGCCGTGTGCGAGTGGAGCTATCTACTGGCGAGAAGCGTAGCCGCACCCGCGGCGCTCCCCCTTCATGGAGCAGGCGTCCTAGAGACCGAGATGACTACAGGCGTCGTAGCCCACCCCCCAGACGCAGGTGACCTACATGACATTGTTGGCCAGTAGAGACAATAACCAATCTATTCTGTACTTTATTCCTGCTTTGTCACTTACTGATTCAACTTTCTTGCCCACAGTACAGTTCCCTGTAATTGCATTTGGGTTTCCAGTGTAGGCATTTCTAGTGTTTGTGACCTTTTCTGGTGATTATATATTTGTGAGTGTTGCAATGTTTAAGGCTTGCAGATTCATCTTCATTGACATTAATGGTCATTTTATGTAAGGAGCCACACAGATAGTCATTCACAACCATATAGTGGAGAATGGGGCATTATTCTAGGGTATAGAGGGCTGCCTTTCTCATGCAAAGGCATCTAAAATATGGTCTACTAGACCTAAGTTATGCTTAAGGCACAAAGGCTTCTTTTGAAGTACACACTTTTGTGCACTCTCAAAATTTCTACATTTGAACTGTTTTACAAAGACAAAAATGGGTGTGGGGAAACAGATTTAGGCAGTCGGACAAAGTATAAGCTGTTTAAAGTTTTGGGGGGAATGAAAGTGCCAAATGTGATGCAAATTTTTTTCTTTTTGTTTGAGGATGCTTTTTATTTTTCATCTATATTAATAAGAATGAACCCGTTGCAGAGCCACCACCATGCCTCTTCTCACCACCCTCTGAGTCAATCAACTAGTCCTCTTTCAGCATCATGTGACTGCTGATCATCGGTCCGCAATCAGCTTGGCTGGTGCTGTCACATGACCCAGGCATGGCCAGTCGTCAGGTCGCACCAGCCCATTGGTTCCTCAGCATGCCGTTCTCAACCTCCTCCTCCTTCAACCTTAACCCAAACGGCAGCGGCCCACCTCACATTCCCGACCAATCAGCGTATTACGTTCCCAAATGTCTACAACCTACCAGCAGCAGCCTTCGGCTAACCAATTAAAGCAGGAAAAAAGCCACAGCCAGCCCCCATCTGCCTGCCACCTAATCACCTTGCAGCATCTGGCCAGTCCTTTTCAGCCAATTCTACCCACCCGGCCGACAGTCTGCCTCCCTTTCGTCATTTCTAGCTTGTTGAAAACCAAAAATACTAGTAAGTTTTCCTGCTTCATTCAGTACACTGCTGATTACAGTTTTAAAAATGAAGAGACAGCTGGTTTGAAAAGGTTGTTCTTTTTTTATTATTTTGATCATAAGTTTGTCATTTTGTCGTCCACCATTTCTGTAGTCCTTGTTTCAAAGGGGGATGGACCAACATCAAATATCTGGAACTTCATGTTTCCAGAGATTTCGATGATAGATAATCATCTGGTATGTCTTGGGGCTCTGAGCAGAATAATGAAGTCACATCAAAACTTTCCTTAAACCCCCCCCTATGAATATCAGATCTTTTTCTTTTTGTGTGTGTGTTCTCGGTTTGAGATCTTAGCCTGGCTGTTTCACGAGGCTTATTCCCTGTGAAAAATAAATTTTAATACCAATTTCCATTTCTGTACATTTTCCCTTCAAGTACAGTGGACTAAATTCATACAGATGGTGGCCTAAATGGTGTGTTGGGTTTTTAATTTCCCACATCAGAGCCAATCCACAGTACAAAATCAAATTTCCTTAGAATGAAAATGCTGCTAGTTAACTGAGCTTGTTTCGTGCCTCGGGGCTCTGAATCTCCTGTACATGAATTGCAGGACAAATCCTACTCTGCATTACAAATTATAAACTGCAATATAATTGGACTTTATTTAAAGGTGTGCATGTTACTGTGGGATAGGTGAGAGGGGGGATTCCTCTGCACCTGCCATCTTTATGTGCTGGGTCCACTGCCAGTGACTTCTGTTTTCTGGTTGAAATATTTGTTTTCCTTGGGGAAAAACACCCAAGTCTTTTACTTCCATTTTGAGTTCTTGAGATAGCCAAAGGGCTGTGCTGAGGGAGCCCCGTGTAAGAAAAGGCGTAAATAATGTGGAGCTCTACAGGGTGATCAATCCATCTGTCTTTGTCCTTAACACGTTTGTATTTTCCCTGCGCAGATCCCCACGCAGGAGGAGCTTCAGCCGCAGCCGTAGCAGGCAAGTCAGCTTTCACCCTGTCATGAGAAACAGAAATGCGTTTAAGCCTATATCTTCAGCATTATATGCATGTGTTTTATCTATACCACACAGCTGTGTAGTTGCAGTAAGCCTTACCTGTATGGAAGCTGAAATGTTGTTTTTCTAGAGAGATGTTTGTAACTCTATAGCCACTTTGAACTGTGTGATGATGCACTGTAAGGTCTATGCTCATTGATATAATGTGGAAGTCAAAGTGTGCACATATACACAGTAATACATTAATTGTATACAGGATACAGGCTTTGTTTATGTACATCTCTACACTAAATTATATGTGGTTCTAGACCAAACCAGCAACTTTAATATATCTAACATTTGGTTAAACTAGTATGTTTTTAATTAGAAGTTCTAATATTTATATAATGGGATGTTTTTCTCCTTCAGGTCTTTCTCCAGAGACAGGAGGAGAGAGAGGTCCCTCTCCCGGGACAGGAACCACAAACCTTCGAGGTCCTTCTCTCGATCAAGGAGGTACTGATGCATCTTGAACTGTTTGAAGATCATTTCAGTCTTGAGTCCTTTAAAGTAGGGGTGTGATCGACTCACCAAATAGACATTCATCTGTGAGAAATACTAGTCAGTTAAATAAAATATTAATGTACAGTGACTGTTATGTGTTGGTTCTAGGTGGCCTTGCATAGGTGATAGTACCCGTTTCTCTACTGAAAGTGAAGCGCTGTATGAACCAGTGAGGTTCTGCAGTACTTTGATGTAGAACATGAGTGGCTGTCTCAGAGTAAACTGATATATAACCACTCAGCTGGAGTAATGTGTGACCACACAAAGTGTGACATTAACCTGCTTCTGTTAGCACTGCTAGTGTTGGTCTCACACTTAATCTGGCATCGTGTGCAAGCGTGTGATTTAAAGCCCGTTTTGATTATTGGAAGTGTGATTAATAAATGGCACATTAATACATGTGCAGTATTTGTATGATCGGTTTTTAACCTCATCTGTTTGTTTTTGAGTGTTCTCTTACTTTTAGACAAGTCGGCATGTTTAGTTTTTTATCGTTAAAACGACTAGTAATAAAGTTACCAGGATTATTCCTACTTTAAAGATATTTGATACCTTTTGTAACTACTGTCGATCATTTGCTGCTTCACATATTGCATCCTTTGACAGTTTGCTCAATAATTCTAGCTGGCATTAACAAGCTGTTGTCCTTTTTTTTTTGTTTTTTCTTGTTCCCCCTCACAGCCGCTCCAGGTCTAATGGCAGAAGATAAAAGGTCTGTCAGGTGTAAAGGGAGCTGAAGATGAACGGTTTTACGGGCTTTGCCGTTTCATATGATGGACTTCATCATGGCCATGTGGTCACTTCTGTCCTATTTTTTTTTTTTTCCATCTTTTTTTAAAACAATCAAGCATTTTAGTGCCCCTCCCTTTTTCTTGTTGTGGTGAATTTCAAATACATTGACTGGGCGTGTACAGGTGTAATGCCTCACCTGTGTCACGTCTGTCTTGTTGGTCCTGAAACAGTAGTTCCACCCAGCATTCCGGTTCACTGGTTAATCTCTTTGAGCGTCGTTTTGTTTTTTTTGTTAGTGTACTGTGTAGTTTGACATCGTGTGAGTAGTCGGTCATTTTTCACTGTGAAAATGTCAGGTTTTTTTTTTTTTTTTTTTTATAAAGAAAAGA
>VUQS01074780.1:17225-33458 GCA_015108495.1 Heterochromis multidens | reverse complement strand
ATTCTTTTTTAAAAAAAATTTAAAAAAAAAAAAACTTTTGTCTTTTTTAAAAAAAAAAAAAAAAAAAAAAAAAAAAAAGGCAGCCCATTCAAATGCAAATTTTTGGCATTTATTCAAAATAGGTATAAGGAACAGAGGTCAGATTTTTGTCTGTGAAGTTTTCCATTTTTTCTTTTGTTTTTGTTTTGTTTTGTTGTTTTTTTTACCCCCACCAGAGGGCACTCTTACGATGTGTGAAGAAGTCTACAGCTTTGGTTCAGCTCACTTTCAGCTGAATTAAAATTGATGTGGCTTTATTAAACCAGGCAGATGTTGAGATGAGTGTCAGGGTGATTTGTGACAGAAGGATAGCAACAAGAGTGAAAGGGAAGGTTTACAAGATGTTAGTGAGACCTGCTGTGATGTATGGTTTAGAGATGGTTTTAACAAAAAGACTAGGCTGAGCTGGAGGTCGCAGAGTTGAAGATGTTTTCATAGGGAGTGATTAGAAATGAGTACATCAAAGGGACAGCTCAGGTTGAGCAGTTTGGAGACTAAGTTAGGCAAGACATGTGCAGAGGAGGGATAGTGGATGTATTGGACAAAGGGCAGGAGGAAAAGAGGAAGACCACAGAGAAAATTGAAGGAGGACATGCAGCGGGTTTGTGTGACCAAGGAAGATACTAGGGATAGGGTGAGATGAAGGCAAATGATCCACTGTGGCGACCCTTAAAGGGAGCAGCTGAAAGAAAAAGAAGAAAACTTTACATTTAATAAACTGCTCACTCAGAGCGTCTCATTTTAATTCACTGCCGGCTGGTGGTGCTGTTGGGCTTTTTTCCTTTTATGTTGTTGAATATCATCATACTCTCTCATATCATATTCTCTGTTTCAGTGTTTGAAATTATTTTTAGGGAGAATTTTGCTTTCAGTAGTCCAAACTCCTCGTTTAGATGTACATAATAATGTAGGCCAGTGGCACTAAAGGCCTCTTTAAATGGGGGAAAATTTACCTTTCAACTAGTCAACACTATCATTGGAGCCCCAAAAAGCTGAATCTGTTCATCTGGACGTAGCGTTTTTTAGTGGGAGAACCGTTTCGTCACCTCTGGTGATTCAGCTTTTTGGGATTCTTTTACCTTGGATTATTGAGCATGCATCAAGAGACTATCATTGGAGTTTACAGCTTCTGCTTTTTCAAAGTTTTTAATGATGTGAACTGTGATATATAAAGGCTGGTTACACCAGTAGTGTAGCAGACTTGAGAAGTTTAATATGACATAATTAAAGGACAGGCTTTAACAGTGACTTTCAAAGAAGATTGGTTGATTACAGGAGCAATCAGAGGATGGAGGAAGTTGTTAGTTGTCTCCTTTGTCAATACTTTGTCTAGTCTGTCAACAAGTCATAGAGAAAAAAAAAAAAAGCAGCCTGGCAGGTTCATGTCCTCGTTAATTTCACTCCTTTTCTGCTGTACATGGTGTTCACTAAGAGGTTGTTATGTAATAGGTTGACTGATTGTTTAACCCTTTCAGCAGGATAGATAAGCAATCCAAACAATGATGTCCTTGTGCTATTGATAAAGTCATGTGTGCAGGCTCTTGAAAGTGGCAGAAAACGGTGGTAAGTACCTACTATTTTCAGTAGCAGGCTAAGAGTGAAACCATAATATGACACACAGGGGTGCTTTACGCAGTTTCATTCACTAAATTTAAAGCTGGGGGTGGCAGACTTTATTTAATACCTCCTGCCACAGCTCTACCCCAGTCTAGTAGCTTTTTTCTGGTTACACCCAGAATAAGTCCAGGGCTCCAGCTGTTCGCGCTTACAGTCCACGAGAACCGGCATAATGAAGACCATTTCTTGAGTTCTTAAATCTGCGCGCGCTTTTCCTCAATTACTCAAGCCTGTGTGACGTCACTGGAACGATGACTCACCGTATCCACGGTGACGGGTCTCCAGCCTGCGGGAATCCACTCTGTGAGCCGTGGTATTTCCACCCAGCGTTATGTAACGCGCTACCTGTGGGTTTGCTAGACGCCCACGGAGCAGAGGACGGGATGATGTAAAATACACGAAGGTGCTGCAGTCTGTTAATTTGAGACGAGGTCACAGTTCATTCCTGATCTGTGTACCCTGTGCTGAGCCAGAGCTTAGCTGGGTAATTAAGTGGTTGATGAACAGAAAATAAACACTTTAAATAATCAATTTAAGTAATACACACTGTTCCATCTGCTCAAATGTTAGGATTTCTTATCAATTAAAGGAAGAGCTTGGTATGCTTTGTTTCTTCTTTTATTTTATTTTAAGGAAGGTCAGTATTTTACCTCTGTCCATAAATACAACATTTTATTAGTGCATCTCCTTCCTCAGAGGAAGCCTGTGACAGCAGTATGGTTGGTTGGTTATTTGTACAACCCCAATTCCGAAAAAAATGGGACACTCTGTAAAATGTAAATAAAGACAAAATTACCCAAAAAATGTTTTGCACATATCATAAACCCATAATTTATGCACAATAGAACATAGAAAACATATATAATGTTTAAACTGACAAAATGTACCATTTCATGATCCTGTTGAGCAATACATTCAAAAAAGTTGGGATAGGGCCATCCTCTCTTCCTTTAACAGTCCTCAAACATCTGGGAACTGAGGAGACCAGCTGCTGGACTTTTGTGAGAGGAATGTTGTCCCATTCTTGTCTGATATAGGATTCTTGCTGCTCAGCAGTCCTGGGTCTTCTTTGTTGTATTGTTTGTTTTATGATGCTCCAGATGTTTTCAACTGGTTAAAGGTCTGGACTGCAGGCAGGCTAGTTCAGCACCTAGACTCTTCTACTATTCTTCTATGTTGTAATAGATGCAGTATGCGGTTTAGCATTGTCTTGCTGAAATATGCAAGACCTTCCCTGGAGGGCGCATAAGTTCTTCTAAAACCTGTATATACTTTTCAGCATTGATGGTGCCTTTCCAGATGTGCAAGCTGCCACTTTAATAAGCATTGATGCACCTTCACACCATCAGAGATGTAAGCTTTTGAACTGAGCACTGATAACAAGCCAGATGGTCCCTCTCCTCTTTAGTCCAGAGGATACAGTATCCATGTTTTCCAAACAGAATTTAAAATTTTGATTCATTTAACCACAGAACAGTTTTCCACTTTGCCTCATTCTGTTTTAAATGAGCTTTGGCCCACAGAAGATAGCTGTGTTTCTGGATCATGTTCACATATGGCTTTTTCTTTATGTGATAGAGCTTTAACCTGTATTTGTGGATTCCACGGGGATTTCCATGACAGAATCATGTCTGTTTTTAATGCAGTGCTGCCTGAGAGCCTGAAGATCACAGGCAGATAGTATTGATTTCCAGCCTTGTCCCTTGCGCACAGAGATTTCTCCAGATTCTCTGAATCTTTTGGTGATATTATGCACTGTAGATGACATTCCATTTTGTAATTTTACATTATTCTGAAAATGTTTCACAATTTGCAGACACAGCTTTTTGTAGATTGGTGAACCTCTGCCCTCTTTACTTCTGAGAAACTCTGCCTCTCTAAGATGCTCTTTTTATACCCAATCACATTAATGACCTGTTGCTAATTAACCTAATTAGCTGCAAAATGTTCCTCCAGCTTTTTATTTTTAGTGTTTCTTACCTTTCCTGCCGTTTTGTTGCTCCTTTCCCAATTTTTTAAAAAATGTATTGGTGCCATCAAATTCAAAATGAGCTCATATTTTTCTTAAAATGGTACATTTTCTCATTTTCAGCATTTTTTAATTTACCTTTTATACAGCGTCTCAACTTTTTTGAATTTCATTTGTGAAACAGCTGATCAGAAGTGATCAGAAAAGCATGGCCATACTGATTAGAGCTTACAGAAAGACTAAAGTAACTCAGTTAAACACTCTTTACAACTGTGGTGAGCAGATTAGTCTGAATGGACAGCACGCCCAGCTTCCAGAGACAGATGAACTCTAGAGACCATTCAAGTTCCATTCCTGACAGCCAAGAACATAAATGTGAAGCGTCAGTGGGCACAGACTCATCCAAAACTGAACAGCTGAGCACCATCTGATCATAGTTTGAATCAGAATATCACTGGTCACCATATGCATCTCTTTCTAGCCCCAGTTCACTGACTTCTAATAGTTATAATGCAACATGTCCCTGAAAAGTCCTCTGACAGTGAGTTCAGTGGACTTCAGTGGTCTTCCCTGTCAGCAGATCAGAGGAAAATCACTTGAGAGACTATTTCTTCTTGGAGTCTCCACTGATTATTAATCAGCCTCATGATAACAAGAAGAAATAAGGAAACATTCAAACTAAAATCAGATGAAATACAATCCCAGAAATGCAGTTTGAGTCAGAGATCCATTAAAGAAGCTATATGTGAGTATTTTAGGTTAAAGGATCCTACAGCTGTCAGTATTCTAAATTCAGTTATATGATCAAATATTTAAAGAGACTTGACATGCAGTTGTGCAATAGAAATGAGCACTTCCAGCAGCTTTCTTTCTCCCGAGTGGCACAGAGTGTTTAATGGGGGTTAATGGAGCCAGAGACTGTAGGAAAAATGGATGTAGCTACCATGACAACACCTACTGGTTTATGAAGTCCGTTTTGAAGCCTCAAGATGAGCATTATCGTTCCCACCATCTTGGTGTTTTTAAACTCACAATCAAGGGGAAGATCTGACTGTGAAACCAAATTCTCATTGGCTAACGACAATTACAAGTCATTAGCCAGTGAGCATATCCCAGATAATCCTCCTCTCTGAAACTTAAAATGACCAGAATTTACTGAATAGACCTCATGTTTCAGGGAAACTGGTTGGCAGTGGTTCCTGGAGGTTGCTGGCTTTCACTGGGTGAAAAGTGGGTGCCACACCAAAAACCTTCCATGATTGCTTTGGTTGCTGACACATTACCACAGTTGCCTGTAGTTTTTCATGTTTGTTTACAAATGCTCACTAACTACTAGCTGAGCGGTAGTAAAACTTGATGAAGTGCAATGGAGAAGGTTTGCCTTCCAAGCAAAAGCTGTGCCTCAGCGCTGCAGCCACCATGTTTCAAAGGGGGCAGCTTTTACTTTGAAGGCAAACGGTCTCCATTTCTGGGTTGCGTAGCACTTTTCACTGTTTCACTACAGCTCGGAGAGTAGCTGGACGGTGTTGGTAGACAAGGCTGTCACTTCCATTCAAACTACAATATGCTAGCAACCAAAGCAATCACAAGGTGTGTCTGCAAAACCACAAGACTGGAAGTATTTTGCAACCACAGCTTATTAAAAAGAATGCATATTTAAGGCACTTCCACATTGGCTTCACTTTTGATACCCGGAAGTTACATCTATTTTTTTATACTGTTTGTGAATGGAGCACTATCCCTCATACTGTGTGTGTAAAAGTCAGAACAGCTGTTTGGTGGAGAACCTTTTGGAAATCTTCCAGAGTGAAGATATTCAAAAACTCAGACTGAGGTCTTTGGAAGCAATGATACAGATGACAATGTTCACTTCCTGATTGAGATCAATTACTTGAGTTCTTTCCTGATACTATCTTTCACTTTATGCTTTTTTTTCGCTTGCCAATGTAAATGTATCTCCACAGCTTTAACTACACATGTATCTGTACCTGCAATATTTGAGAAGGTTTTTTTTTTTTTAGACCATTCAAGCATTGATTCTATAGTAAAACCAATGATGCACAATAGTTCATTATACTCTTACACATATAAATAATATCACAAAGGCAGCTATTCAGCTGAAACAATTGCGAGGTAAAAATAGAAACCCAGCATTCAGGTTAAAAAGTAATCCACTAGGAATTTGCCTTTACATGTATGTCCTTTTCATTGCCTTACTAGTAGACTAGTTCTACAGAAATGAAGAAGCTGCTTTTATTCACACAAGACTGAACTCGGTCTGAACTCAGCTTAATCTTGAGACTTCTGCAGATTTAGATAGAAAAACAGTTATTTGCAGATCATGTATGTATGTTGTAACAGGGTGCTATTGTACAGTACACTAGACTAACAGTTCTGTACATTTTTTTGCACCCTGTTTATGCTAGAATTTGGACACTTTGGCACATCCAAATAACTTTAATGCTATTTGCAGAGGGATGGTAAAGTCAGTCACCCTCTCTTAATTTTTATAGGCTACATAATTATGTGCTTGACCATTTTTATTAAACTGACTCACAGTTTTTGTCATGTAGTCCATCATTTAGGATTTTTAAAATAAAATTTATTTTTTTAAATACATTTCCTATCAACACATAAATATGTATTTTAAACAGTTATATATGCATGTGCTCCCAGGTCAAAGTGTCAGCACACAGAACATACAGTAGAAAGCTGAAGCAAGTACAACCCTGTGCAGATTTCCTGAAATGTTCCTTGGTAAAATGTGGGCTTTTTAACCTTAAGCATAATTAAGAACAAACAGGTTTTAACATTTTAATGAGATTACACATGAGTACTCAGTTTTGTTGCATGCTTTTAATATTGCATAACCATAGTGTCAGGTAAAATTGGAAAGAGTAGGACTCCCTTGATAAATAATTAACTAAGTGGTAACTAACTAAGTCTAAGCACTTCATTTGGCGCTATCTATGAAACAAAGTTTCCACAGTGGATGCAGAACAAAGGCCTGAATAACACAATTTGATTAGGCCTGTGCACTGTGCAGCTGCCTTGGAGCTGAGAGATAATGAAGTGCGCGCTCAGCTGCATGAGTGTAAAGGCTTTTGCTGCAGCAAATTAACTTCAGTGCACATCTCCACTTAATATAGCCGTGATGATAAAATCGTTGTGAAAAGCTTCCAAGTTGGTGTGTGTGTGTGTGTGTGTGTGTGTTTCTCTTGTGTCTCATCACTCAGTTACTTAACAAAGGACCCACTGTAGAATCAGCTCAGTTGGGGCTTTATACACTGAATCCTACTTATTGTTGATGTGCTGGGAACTAGGCTGAAGGGCAGCATGATGGGGCTGGAGAGCATTGGGGAGTTTTGTGGCTGACTCACAACTGAAATAAACAGACATGACACAAGAGTGGGAGGAAAAGAAAAACCTTTCAGTACAATATGTAACCAGCGTGGACCATTATTCCCAGACTCAAACCATAAAATGCAGCTTCTATTGTTTGCACTGAGTTGTACAGTTTCATAGTAATTGTGTTCAACATGAAGAAGAAATTTAATGGTATTCATAAAAATATTTGCTTTGTTTCTTAATCTAGCTGTACTACTATACTACAGGCAGAAGAGCCACAGTCAAGCTGACTGTCAGTGATGACCCAATAAAATAGTATAAAATTGTCAGTGGTTAAAAAGCTGTCCAGGTACAAAGCTGTTATTATTACATGACATTATTATGTATAGTTTATTATTGTCTTATCATTCCAGGCTTGATTAGTGTGTCATTGCTGCAGTGGGTCCATTCAAATCATTTTTGTCACCTAATGTAAGATTGGGTAGTTTAATCTGTAGAAATTGAACATATTGTATAAGATAATCCTGTTTTTTATGTCAAAGTAAATAGTAACTTGCACACATGGACCACTTCATTAGTTACATTAGCTGCCTTAGTTCTCCAATAAGTTGCTGGAAACACTCCTCAGAGATTTTGCTCCATATTGACATGATAGCATCACACACTTGCTGCAGATTTGTCTGCTGCACATTCATCATGCAAATCTGCTGTTCCACCACATCCCAAAGGTGCTCTGCTGGATTGAGATCTGGTGATTGTGGAAGCCATTTGAGTACAGTGAACTCACTGTCATGTTCAAGAAACCAGTTTGAGATGATTTGAGCTTTGTGATATGATGCGTTCTCCTGTGGTAATAAAGGGATAGAAATGGTCAGTAACAATACTCAGGTAGTCTGTGGTGTTTAATTTATGCTCAGTTGATACTACAGGGCCCAAAGTGTGCCAAGAAAATATCCCCCAACACCATTATACCACCAGCAGCCTGAACAGTTGATACAAAGCTGGAGCATGGATGGATCCATGATGTTGTTCACAATAAATTCTGACCCTACCATGTGAATATCACAGCATAAATTGAGACTCATCAGACCTGTTGTTTTTCCAATCTTCTACTGTCCAATTTTGGTGAACCTGTTCTTAGCTGACAAAAGTTACAACCAGTGTGGTCTTCTGCTGCTGTAACCCATCTGCTTCAAGCTCTGACATGTTGTGCATTCAGAGATCCTCTTCTGCATACCTTGGTTGTAACAAGTGGCTATGTGAGTTTCTGTTGCCTTCCTATCAGCTCGAATCAGTCTGGCCATTCTCCTCTGACCTCTGACATCAACAACCATGGCAAGTCCAAAGTCATTTAAACCACCTTTCTTCTCCATTCTGATGCTCACTTTGAACTTGATCTTGACCATGTCTACATGCCTACATGCATGGAGATGCTGCCATGTGATTGGCTGATTAGATATTGACGTTAACAAGCAGATGAACATGTGTACCTAATGAAGTGGCCGGTGAGTGTATATCATATATGAAAGAGGTTGCATCAATAATTCTTTAATTAAAGTAGGATACAGGTATAAGGAGTGCATGAGTTCAAATATTCTGTTTCGTTCCACTACTATTTACATGTATTTCCAATTTTTCATGCTGCTCTCTGTTAACCGATGTAAACAAAAACTGAAAACGTTGGCAGGAAGCAAAGCAGACGCATCATTGTGATGTTTCACAATATACGGGACAAGCGCACACGCTGCTGCGCTCTGTCATGTTCACTGAGAGGCAGGGAGGGGGGAACCCGCGTCCTGAGCTGGAATTCCCTCCCTTCGTACTACCGAGCCAAGCTTCACGTGTGCACGTGTGGTGAAATCCACGTGTGTGAGCCCCCAAAGTCTCCGCCTTTAGACAGGAGAGGAGGTTGCCCGTCCACCGGAGCTCATAAAAGTTTACCTGGAGTCCATGTCTGTAAGAAATCTTGGGGGAAGGTATAAAGGAGAGAGAGTTACCTCTGAAGCGCAGGCATCTGTCGACGGGTTGGGTTAGATAGCATCAGCCTCGGGCGTTTATTTACATGAGAGCTGCTGTGAAGACTTGAAATCAGAAAACAGCAAGAAGGTGGATAAACAGTCTTTTTTCCCCCCTTGCAAGTTTGAAAAAAAAGGAAGAATTTAACTTGGACTTAAAATGTAAGTAAAACTTTGATTTTTTGGGTTTTTTTTGCGCTTTGGTGTGTTGATTTATGATTTACTTGTGAGTGTATTCAACTCTAGAAATAGCTGTTTATTAGATTATGGTTATATAGCCTGTAATAATATAAGCTCTACTTTTAGGGTCAGTCCCAACTATATACTTTATCGTTTCTTTCTTTATCTATTTTTTAATCTATTTATTTCTTTAATCTTATAAATGACATGTTTCCATGACTACTGTCTTCCTTGAGTTTTTAGGTTTATGTCATTTAGCAGGTTTCAGTTTATCAACTCAAAACTTTTCCAAACCTTTGTACTGAGTTGTTTTTACCTGTGTATGAATGAGCTTAGTTGGTGTGAAGGGTGGTGGTGGTTAGGGCTCCGGGCTCCAGACAGTGACAGTGCAGTTTGACTGGCCAACACGAGCTCCAGCCTCACGTGTGCCCGTGTAGTAAACTGGGCAGGGTCCGAGCCGGTTCCAGCGCCACCCGTGCATGACTCGCTCTCCCGCCACATGTTTGAATCACTCCGCCCTGCGTGGCCCCGCCCGGTCCCCTCTCCTCTGACACCATGTCCCGTGACTGTGTGGATGGAAGTAGGAGGTGGTGAATAGTGGTGTGGCTAAGCTGTGTGTCCACCCCCTCCCCACATGTTTCTGACGTTTTCCTGCGTCCTGAATGAATTGGTTTTATTTTTGGCTCCCAGTTTTTCCCAGTATAAGGAGCCCCCGTCCCACCCCACCCTGACCTTTGGGCTGCAGGTCCACAGTTATGTAACAGTGGGTGGGAAGAGTCAATGCCACTCATCAGGATCCACCATATCTCAATTGCAATTTCCAGCAGGTGAGGTTATTATGTGTAGTATTAAAAGTACTACACATAATAATCTCAGATCCAGCCACCTTGATTTCTGATTTAGTTACACTATTGATGTAATATTATTAATATACCATTCAAGTTTTGCTTCCTCATGCCATCTCAAGACCAAAGCTGAGTGATGGCATCAGTGAAACCTGGAGAAATAGCCTACCCCTTCACATCAGTGATAAAACTACTAGACACATCATCATTAAAGATGTAAACACAGTTCTGGTAGATAGAAAAAAATATTGGCAGGTAAGTCTATATGTAGCCTAATCTTTGGGAAATGTGTATTAAAGTTTAGTTGTTATTGTTTTGTCTCCAAGATTTCGTTGAGCTGAGAATGAATGAACTGCAAATCTTGGACAAATGCCACATTTGTGATCTCACTCTTCGCCAGGACATGTAACAGGGCATGTTTTAACAAGATTTCTGTCCAAGTCATTTTAAAGACTGTGTTTAGGGTAAAGCTTTGTTGAAAAAGTGGACTTAATGTGCCAGTGAACAGTTTATAAGTTGTGTTGATGGATTGGCTTCTCTGCCTTATCTGCATTTCTCTTTATCACTAACAACAAACGTCATTATTTTCATCACTTATATAAAAACCCTATTCAGAGCGACCTCTCCCCTCCTGCTGTTCTCGTCTGGATAATCATGATGGGAACTGCTTCTCTTGATTGTTCCCTGAAATGAATTCTTCCCAGTCCTTCCCGGATGTCCTTAATGACATCCACCTGAGACACACCTGATTCCTTCCTGTAGCATTCACACTAAAGTGTTTGTTTGAATCTCAGGCCCGCTTTAGTTTGTATGTAAGTGCTGTGCAGATCTATTAATGTGGAAATTATTGAAGTTCGACTTTCTCTATCGGGCTCACTGTCTGCAGGTGACCTGATACTGCCACCTGGTGGTGATTCTTGGTGTGCGCACTCTCGGTCGCTGCTTAGGACTTGTCCTTACATGTCTGTCTGAGCTTATGCCCTGGCATGTACCAGTGATTCAGAGAGGGAGGAGGGCTCAGTGAGTCACTGCCTGCTCTCTGCCTTAGTATAAAAAGCTGCCCAGTGCAACCAGTGCATTAGTTCACTGAGGAGCTTTACACTGGTTTGAAAGATGGTAAGCCTAATTTTTACTTTTATATTGCGACAGTATAAAATAGCTGAGATGGATGTATTTTTAGTGGATTACAGAGTTTATTTTGCTTGGTTTAGAATAAGATTGGCACTGAGGTTCACCTCCTCTCAGAGAAGTCACTACATGTTTTACTTTTGCAACATTTCATCAGCACTGAGTGTCTGAGGATTGAGCTGGAAAGATTAGTCTAATCACTGGAGATGATTAATTAATGGAGACAAAATTAACTTTCATATATGCAATGCCTGGTTTATCTTTGTTGCTACGTTTTAAGCAAAATGACAGGCAGTGTTAGTTATGCATCAGCTTATTTACTAACCAGAGGTCTTCTCTCTGTTTCCATCAGTGTAGAGTGATGGCTTCTCACAAGCGAATTTTGGGGGTTCTGAGAAATAGACCAGCTCGAAGAAGCCTGTTTGGCGCTGTGGACCGAGAGCAGCTGCAGGTGGAGTACCAGGCCGCCATGCGTAAAGACCTGGAGGAGGCTTCAAAGCGCTGGGGCTTTGACTTTATCTCAGACAAGCCTCTGGAGAGCAGTGATTTCCAATGGGAGGGTGTCCCGGGCACAAGGGTGCCTCTGCTCTACAGGTCCTGCCTGCATGATCTTGGACAGGCTAAAGTCAAAAAGTCAGCAGGGACAGTGGTTACTCCCAAGAGAGGAAGGGTGGAGATACCAGAGAGTGAGAAGGAGAACATCCCTGGTACGCCGGAGAAATTCACGCAAAGCCGGGACACACTGGAGAAAACACCAGAGAAGAACGAGAGCACGGGACTGAAGAGGAAACAGACAAACATTACAGGTACGTGTTCTCGCTGAAAGTGAGAAGACTCGTCATTTCACGTGAGATAACATGAGCTTAAAATTCCTGCACTTTATCCCAACAGATTTCTACCAGGCTAAAAGAAGAGTAGTTTGGATGCCGCGCAAATCCGGCGAGTGATATTTGGTGGAGAGACGCCAATATTCCAGGAGAACCACGCAAACAGTGCTTCACTCAGGAATCACACATTCTGCACAGACTCTGGCCGTGCACCCAGAAGGGACCTCAACTACACGTCAATTCAAAACACTTAATTAGGGTACTGTATCCACTCTGAGGAGATTGGTGTTTTTTTCCCTCAGTGGTAAGAATGGCACATTTGAGCAGAGAAGATTAACAGTAATCTCTGGAATCAGTGGATTTATACTCATTTGGATCAAGAGGGGTTGCCAAAGTGTTGACCGACTGCACATTCCACTGCACTGAAAACACAGTCACATCTCCACTTTGCTGGAGCCGAGATGTGTTGATTAAAGTCATTCAGTCTGATCATGTCACTAAGGCGTATCCACTACAAATCTGCAGAATGAGTGAAAATAATAGCGAGAGGATCAAGCACTTTGGCTCCTTTGTTCAAATCAATTATTGTTTTTCTACAGCATTTTTTCTACATGTGTATCACAAGGGCTAAGAGTCATCTTTTTTGTTTTACTGTCCAAAGTGTATTATACTTTTTATGTTGTACAGCTGTGCTTTATCTACCATCATGTACTCATAGGAAAATGCTTGAAGAGTTCTGACATCTCAAACATGCAGTTGCTTTGCTTAGATTATAAAAGACAGAAGTGCCATCATGTCCTCTTCCATCCTTTTCCATCTACTGTACGTCACCTGACTTTGATCTCCTCAGCTGCCCAGTCCAGACTCTGACACGTGATCAGCACCAGATAATGTAGGGTAGGAGTGTAGCACCAATTCTTCATAACACTTAAACACTTTTATTTAGTTTTATATATATATATATATATATATATAAGAGATTTATCTATAGAGTTAAATATAGTATTGTTAAGTAGCATAATCATATAAACAAACACCCAGGGTCAAGTGCCTTTCTGGCATTTGTTTTGGTATTTAAAGCTCCTTTAAGGACCATCATAAGCAAATGTATTATTTACTAAGCTAAAACTACACATTTATTATTTTCTATTCACTGTGCAATCTAACAGACAATGTGGTTTTTTGTTTTTTTTGCCTTAAAATTTTCTTCACAGCACTTATTTATGTCTACGTTAGCAAATCCTGCTGCTATATTATGAATGGGTGTCAGACAAGGTCGCTGTAATGCTAATCCTTACCAACAGACAGCTTTGAAATGTTCTTAAGCCGAGTAAATAACTGAATTACCCCAAACAACGAATGCACTTCTGTTTTTAGATGCTTGCGCACATTTCCTCTGTCTTGTGTTTTATTCAGAGCAACAAATGAAAATCTCTATCCTTATTTATTTTGAGATACTGTGTCATGTGTTAATTTAGGTTTTGTTTAATTATTATGAAAAACTCCAAAAGCAAATAAAAATGTTAAAATGAACGGCCTTGTGTCTTTAATGTGTCGTCACTTTACTTTGATATTTCTTTCACGTATGTGTTCATGACAGCTGGTGAATATGCTGTTTGTTGCTTAGTGACACAAAAATGTCAGTGAAGAAGGAAGCAAGGATGCATTATGTCTGGATGTAGTTGTTAGACTAGGTGTGAACATATTTTTATTTATTTTTTATGTTTATTTTCCCGCAGTATTGATGGATGTATTCAGATGCCTCTTGAAGTTTTATTAACAACCCCAAAAAGTTGAATCTGTTCATCTGGACGTGGCGTTTTTTTAGTGGGAGAAACGTTTCGTTTACCAACTGGTAACTTCTTCAGTCTGAGACTGAAGAAGTTACCAGTTGGTAAACGAAACGTTTCTCCCACTAAAAAAACGCCACGTCCAGATGAACAGATTCAACTTTTTGGGATTCTTTTACCTGGACTATTGAGCATGCATCAAGAGATTTTATTAACAACAAAATATTTTTAAAAAATACTAACCATACCAAAAGTTGTGCAACAACTTATGTGAATATATTATTAAAGTATCAAAAGTAAAAGTATTCTTCATTCTGGTTGAACAAGGCCCTCTAGGTGTTGTTCAATATAACAATGTGTCACTTATCCATTAACGCCATTATACACTCAACAGCCAAATTATTAGGTACACTTTGCTAGTACTTTGTTGGACCCACTTTTGCATTCAGAACTGCTTTAATTTTTCATGGCACAGATTCAGCCATCCAAATGTCACAGCAGAGATCAAGACTCATCAGGTCAGGCAATGTTTTTCCAATCTTCTAATGTCCAGTTTTGGTGAGCCTATGCAAACTGGAGCCTTGGCTTCTTGTTCTTAGCTGACATCAGTGGCAACTGGGAAGGTCTTCTGATGCTGTAGCCCATCTGCGTCAAGATTTGATGTGCTGTGCATTCAGAGATCCTCTTCTGCATACCTTGGTTGTAACAAGTGGTTATTTCAGTTACTGTTACCTTCCTATCAGCTCGAAGCAGTCTGGCCATTCTCCTCTGACCTCTGGAATCAACATTGCATTTTCTCCCAGAGAACTACTGTTCACTCATTGGATATTTTCTCTTTTTCCAACCATCGGACCATTCTCTGTAAAGAGATGGTTGTGTGGGAAAATCCCAGTAGATCAGCAGTTTCTGAAATACTCAGACCAGCCTGTCTGGCACCAACAACCATGCCACGTTCAGAGTCACTTAAATCACCTTTCTTCCTCATTCTGATGCTCAGTTTGAACTACGGCACATCATCTTGCCATATCTACATGCATAAATGCATGGAGTTGCTGCCATGTGATTGGCTGATTAAATATTTATGTTAAAAGGCAGTTGAATACATGTACCTAATAAAGTGGCCAGTAAGTGTGTTATTTACTTATTACCACAATAAACTTGCTATTATTAGGCTACCATCAAAAAGCAATGCAATAATTAAAAAAAAAACAATCAAATAATAGTATAACCCACTAAAATCAAGTCTATTTTTGCTGATAATATTTCTTACACTTTTCTACCATGGTCTCAGATGCTCTTTGAAAGTTATTACAGGTTTGTTTTGAAGACGAGGATGAAAGCTTGTTTTACATCTCCGCTTAGAGGGCGTCCCTCCACAGAAACACATCCTGACGCACAGTCAGGTACAAAGAGATTTGAAGTTGGGTGAATATAACCTCAAGCATTGCCGAATCATTCAAACCAGCTTCTGTTGTTGTGATACCACTTTTTTTTTTATTATTATTATTATTATTCTTTTGTGAAGTAGGCAAATTACGAGAGCAAGTCAGTGCTCTGAGGCTTTGTGTACTTTGGCACAACATCACTGCAGTCCCACATCAGCACACGCGGGGTGCATGTGTTTGTATTGGAGGGAGTTTAGGGGATAGGGGATGTAGGGGCCCAGAGCACTCCCTCCGCCCCCTCCCTCCCTCCTCTAGCCTCAGCAGCACGGGGGCACCTGCACGCCTGCGCTAAGTTCTTCCTCCCCCCACCCTCTTCCCTCCATCATCTGTCCCTCAGCTCCCACATCCATTATAGGGCAGGACTGATAGCATTTGCATGTAGACCGAAAGAGGGATAGAAAGAGAGGGAGGGAGAGAGATGTAGGAGAGTGAAGCAGGGGGAGGCGGAGGGAGCATATGACACAAAGGAGAGAGAGAGAGAAATAGATCAGAGCATTAGAGATAGGAAGAGGGAGAGGGAGGCTGCAGATATCGATGGTATTAACAATGGAGCATTAGGATCCAGAGAGGTGATAGTTAGCCAGACCCACGGCTGGGGGTAAAGACATTTGAGGAGGGGGGCTCCTCCTCGGTGAGCTCAGGGGGAGGAGGAGGAGGAGGAGGAGGAGGATGGGCCTCGAACACAGACTTGCAATGGCTCTGCAAAAATTGGATTAAAGCAGTATGGTAACGTTTTCTGATTTCAATTTTTTGTTTTTGTTTTTTTGATGTGCTGCTTGTGTCTCATCCTCGTGTGTTCGCATCCACGCTTGCTGATATCCATTGGCTGCCTCTCATGTCACTGTATGTCTCCTGCTGAGTGAAGAATGCACAGGCATACCCTGTCCTCTTGTTTTCATGCCACAGACATCTGCCATCGCCATCCTCATCGCAGCCCCACTTCTCTTCCGACCTTCAGGAGCTTCAGATTCATCCACAGCATCGCTCTGTGGTTTTTTTTTTTTTTTTTTTTTTTTTTTTAACAACAATA